>PVJL010007594.1:0-13701 GCA_004026885.1 Lyroderma lyra | reverse complement strand
TTTAATTCTACTGCTTTTTAAAAATGAATATACTTTTTTAGAGCAGTTTTGGATTACAGAAAATTTAGCAGGAATTATGAGAATACCCATATATGCAAACTCCTCATAATTAAATATTCCTCTATTATTAACATTTTGCATTAAAGTAGTACATATGCTAACATTTATCAACCAATATTGAGATATTATCATTAATTAAATTCATAGATTTTATTAGGGTTCACACTTTGTGTTTGTACCTTTCTACAGATCCACCATTTTGCAGTCATACAGAATATGTTAACTTCCCTAAAAAATGTCCTGTATTCAACTTATTTATTTCTCTGCCCTTCTACTGAAATCCCTGACAACTACTAACTCTTACTGCTTTTAAAATTTTGCCTTTTCCAGAATGTCACAATCACACAGTCGCAATTTTAGACTGGTTTCTATCACTTAATAATATTTATTTATAATCTTATTTCTTATTAAATGGCTTAATAGACTTTTCATTTTTACTAATAAATAATTTTCCACTGTAAGCACCAGTAGCTTATTCATTTATGTATTGATGAACAACTAAGTTGTTTACAGTGTTGGTGATTATGATAAAAGCTCTACAAATATTCATGTGGATTTTTTGGTAAATATAAGATTTTATATGTTAGGTAAATGCCAAGAAGCATGATTACTGGCTTGTATGATAATTCTGCATTTAGCTTTGTAAGAAATTGATAAACCGTCTCCTAAAATAGGTATTAAATTTGTATTCTACCAACAATAAATAAGAGTTCCTGTTGCTGCGTACAACTCAATATCAATATAATAGATATGGTCTTTTTTTCTTTTTCTTTTTCTTTTTTTGCCATTCTAATAGGTATATAGTGGTATGTCATTGTTTTAATTTGCACATGATGTTTAGCAGATTTTGGGGGTATCTTTACTTCACCATTTCTGAAGCACCCCATCTGCTCATTTGATTTTTGGAAAAGGAGATAGGCAATTAACTGAACAAAAAGTAGTATATTCAAAATATAGTGGTAACATATATAACATAAAATATATGTTAATTGACTTTATTTTATTGGTAAGGCTTCCAGTTATAACAAGCTAATGTTATAAATAGATGTTTTACTGTGTATGTATGTGTGGTGGGATGATTGATGCCCCTAACCTCTCTTTTGTGCAGGGAAAGTTATTTTCCAGTCAGTCCAGCTAAGATTTGGGGACCTCTTAAACTCTTTCTAGGGTTGCATCTTCTCTGGGCTTGTATGTGTGCTTTTGCTCTTGTTTGTATGGATTTCATTAAGTTCTTTAATTTCCTAAGTGTCTGTCTCTTGTTTTCTCTCAGGATATTTCAATTTTTGTTTCTGTTTCATCTTTCTGGTTGTGATCTTACTCCCTCTAGTGACTGCCTGCAGAACTGAAAACTCTTGCTGCTCTAATACATAATCACTCTCATCTCAGATATCCAAACTCTGCCACCATTTCTGTCAGTGTGTTAAACCAGGTGAAAAAAAAAAAAAAACCAAACAAACAAACATATAGGTCCTCATGTAGTTCCCAGACAAGCGAGCATGTTAGATGCCATTCCCTTTTTTTTTCCCCCAATCCCAAGGGAGGAGCTAGGCATTTGGAGATTTTCTCCCAATCTCAGCACACTACTCTGGGTATGAAATGGGCAGAAGAAAAAAAAATGAATAAATAAATAAATAAATAAACTTGGTTACCTTTCTCAGTGTAGTCTCTTATTTTTCACATACATCCACCTGGGTACTATAATGCTTGAAATGGTTTCTAGAGTCTTTACAAAGGTATTTTGGTCCATATATTGCTGTTAACACGGTGTCTTCACAGGGAAACAAGGGTGTTTCACTTTCTAAGTCACCACATTACTGACCTGTCTTCTTTCATTTTAAGGACCTACTTCAAACACCATCTTACCCCGAGACTCCTAATTATTGTAGATATTTCTTTCTAATTTTATATGAAAGATAAGGACTAATTTAAGGGTTCAAAACTTTACAGCACTATTGACATCAGAAATGTATCTATATAGTTTCATGGTTGGCTCTGTAGCAAAAGTTTACCATTCTAGTTTGCATGCTATGGCAGCGGTCATTAATTAGAACTTCTGAAAACTTAATTTTAATATCTTCATTTACCCTGACTATCCTCATATCATTCAGTCTTTACTCTTGATTGAAAATGCCCAAAAATTGTATGCTTTTAAATTGAACTCAGGTTAAATTCTTCTCTCAGTCATACAGAGTCTATCTGTTGGTAGAATACCTTAAGCCCCATCACCCTCTTCCTCTCTTAGGAGAGGAAAATTCCTGATAGTAACTTATTTATTTGAGAATTTGCCTCGCTTCACCTTTAGACAACTTGATTTAAATAAATTAAAAAATCACCTTGAAATAGTTTTAGACAACTCATATTTAAAATTCTTCAAAGATTAGTTTTATTTGCGATTTGACCAAGGTGGCCATCATCCTAGATATGCAATCACAGCCCACTCAGATTTGTTCCAATCTAACCCTCTCCCAGATGACAAATCTGATAAATTTTAAGCTCTAACTGAGCCTTGAATTAAGTAGAGATAAGAGAATAAGGTCCATACAGATAGATGACATATTTTTGGAGATGATGTGTGATTTTGCTATGCTTTGGGAAAAATCCAATTAGCTGAAGCTGAAAATCTACTTTAAAAATACAAATTACAGGGAGTTCCCTGATGGTGTAGTGGCTTAAGGCTTCGGTGCTAACGCTGTCAGCGCTGCGGCCTGGGTTCGATTCCCAGCCAGGGAGCTACCCACAAAGCAAAAAAAAAAAAATACAAATTACATATATGTCATTTTTAGGTGCCTTGATTTTCCAAAAGATGATATAATTAATATTGAGGCATATACTAAACAACAACAATAATAATATAAAACAACTAAAGACACAAAGGGAAATGTGTTAGCAGATTTTTGTGGTAAAACTGATGTATTAATACCTATCCATGCAGTTTAATTAATTAACATGCAATGATTAACTATGGCAAATAAAACTTTAAGAAACATCCTGAATAATTGATTTCAGGAAAAATTCACTAAGATTTCAGAGGACCTTTATGATGTAGGCCCCAGTTGTTGAGTCAACAATCTCAAGAACAGTCTGCAAAGATATGTGTACCCCAATGTTCATCGCAGCAGTATTTATGGTGGTCAAGTCATATAATCAACCAAATTGTCCTCTGATAGATGACTGGATAAAGGAGTTGTGGTACATTTACACAATGGAATATTACTCAGTTATATGAAAAGATGAAATAGGGCCATTTATGACAACATGGATGAATCTTGAGATCATCATGCTAAGTGAAATAAGCCAGACAGAAAAAACCAAGAACTGCATGATTCCACTCATATGTAGAACACAAAATTGAAAGCAACAAAGAAAGAAACAAAACCCATGGAAACAGTCAATAAATTAGTAGTTACCTGAGGGTAAGGGGACAGGAAGATGAGGGAAAAGGGACAGGGACACAAATATATGGTGATGGAAAGAGAACCAACTTTGGGTGATGAACACATAGTACAACACAAGGATGATGTATTGTAGAATTGTACACCTGGAACCTATGTACCTTTTTCTAATTAATGTCATCCCAATAAATTTAACAATAAAAATGAAAAAACATTAAAACAAAAAACAATTCTAGGAAGAATGTAAGAATGGACAAACACAAATCAAAACCTTTAAAATTTACAAGTGAATTTTATTCTTTGTATGATTATGAATACCTTAATACTGTTGATTGCCTGTGTTCTGGATGACTAGAATGCTTTGCTTCCTATAAAGCCACTCCTCTGATAATAGCAAAGTAAGTTTAGAATTTTGATTTTCCATTTGGGGAATATTTACCTATTTTTTTTAGTTATACAATAAGTTTTTATTTCATTGTAATAGTAATTAAAGAACTTTGCAAGGTTCTTCCTGTCACCTAGAAGTTTTACTGTCTATAGCATCCCCAGTCATAAGGAAAAAATAGAACAAATTAATTTTATACCAAAACTAAAATTTGCAAAATTATCTGAGAACTTTTGTGTGCAGTCATCAAAAGCTGTTCTTTGTTTGGGGGGAGTGGGGGTTAGTTCCCTGGCTGGGAATCAAACCCAAGCCACCGCATTGAGAGTGCTGAAGCCTAGCCACTACACCACCAGGGAACCCCAGAAGCTGTTCTAATGGCCATTAAATTCTCTTTAATAAGAACTCATAGATTATTCCAATATTAGCTAGAAACTTGATGTTTAACATATGTGGGAATCTTACTCTCATCATTGACTCCACTCATGTAAATATCCAAATATTTTAAAGATTTAATAAAGATGTGTACCAAATTTTATACTCCAATATGCCTGGATATACAAGTCTTTTAGAATAAAAAGTACAAGTACCGCTTCATGATTTTCATCCTAGATGCTTGGTTACTGGAAATGACACTGAGATGGCTCTAGAACCTCACTGGAAGAGATTTTTACCAGGTTATTTACAACCATAAATATCTAAATAAAATTCCAAGTAAATTTCTCTAAGTTTCATTTATAACCCCAATTAAAATAACAATATACAATCACCTCCTGGATTTTTACTCTAAAAATAGATTCAAATCTAAGAATCATATGAGAATGTCTTGAAGCAGATTGTGTCAATCTGCTTGAAATACAATTAAATGGTTGTCATGAAAAGCTTCCACTTAAAAATTTTGGACCAAGACTTCTGAACTCAGGATCTTCTGACTGCTACATTATTCTTAGACTTACTAGTTGTTGTTGCCTGAAAATATTTTTTATCTATTTATTTTTTTATTGCTAAATAAGATTCTTAATATTCCCCTATCAATTTATTTTAAGCATAACCAAGGAGATGAAAGAAAAAAATCTCAGGAACATAAAACCTATTTTTATAGCCTTGAGTTCAGAATGGAGTCTGTTCTTTTTCTAATCTAAATGAAGAAAATCTTGGCTAAAAGGCAATAGAAAAGTTATTCTGATAATTCTAATTTTAATACTAGTAATTTATATATTTTACTGGTTTATCTTCAGTCTTAATTGTGTTTAGTGCAGCAATTTACTCAATAGGTTATTGACATTCACCCAAACACAAGTCTGTATAACATTCAGTTAGCCATCACCAACTATCTGAGAATGAATTCTACATGAAATTCATGAATTTGGTGTTCTGAAAAAATACAGATGTAATGAAACAGTAAGACTGACCTTCCTGGTTGACCACGTTGATCAACTCTGAGAAACACTAGAGGAATAAAACTTTTTCCACTGTAATTTTTACATGAACTCAGTCTTAAACTGTCCCTTTGTATTCTTCTTGCTAAATCAAGCTGCCTATATGTGGCTGATAAACTGCAAGACATTTTCAAAAACTATTTTTGAAAAATTATTTCTGGAAGTACATATATTTTAATAGTCCACTTTTTATAAGACTCTATCTACAGTCTTTCTTTGCAAGGTAAAAAGCAACTTTCAAGGAATTTTTTGCGCTACAGGTATCTGAATAAAGTCTTGCACTTAATAATTTTCTATTCATTATTTTTTTATATACTCTAATAAAAAGTTCCTTAGACATGGGGATTATCTGTAACACTGAAGACTAAATAAGTGCTCAATTATATCTATGAAGTGGATGCACTAATGTTTTTTACAATTCATAGACATATAATAATTGAATATGGTAATGTCAGTGTGACTGTTCTATAATGTGTAAAACATAATATGAAATGTGGAAAAATAAGATTTTACTCACAGCCCTTATCATTTTCCTAAGGTAATGGGCACAAATACTTTCTTAATGAGTCATCATTAACAATAAATGAAAATAATGGTCATTTCTTTGCTGAGGCAAGAAAGAAGATAGTTATTTTGATATAACTATGCATTAAATTTATGGTAGTAAGTTAATCTTGGCAGTAGAATGGTTTGGTTAAACTCCCATAAATGTGATTTTAATTACTTGTATATATTTGCATTAATAAGACATAAAAAGGTAGAAGAAGATATGATTGGAAAAGCAAAGACTAAAGCAAGAAAGAAAGCTAGAAATAAAGCAAGAAAGATAGGAAAGATGGAAGGGTGGAATGGAGGAAGGGAAAGAAAGAAAGAAAGAAAGAGAAGAAAGGAAGAAAAGAAAATCTTTAATCATAGCTAGTGTGTCTTGAAAGATTGTGCTAGGTACTATGTTAAGTATTTGGTTTATATTATCTCCTTATAATATTATCAGAATTGAAAAACCAGGTTTTTTAGTCTTAATGACATAGAAATGAACACTGAAGTCTGAATATATTTTGAGCAGTTAGATTTTATGAGAGAGAGAGATTTATGCACAAGGAATAATGAAGGAAGAAAAAACATGCTCCTTAAAGACTTTTTGTGATATATAAGCCACAAGAAGTGGGAAGAGGCTCAGGAAAGAGGATGTAGTTCCTGATACTTTGTCTTCCACTGAGTTATCATTTTCAAGGTGATCACAAGATAGTCTTTTTCATGGTTAATGGTTCCATCCAAGGTCCTGAGAAAAAAAACAACTTATGCAAACATGTCAGTTAGCTTTTCTGTTTTAGATAACCACTCTTAAATTACAAAGTTAAGATATTACTGGTTTCTTCCTCAGAGGCTGTGGCACTGAGTTAAATTAAACCTTAACTAGAATGTCAGCAAGGAGGGTATGGTTTAGTCAGATTTATAATGAAGTCTCAGTATTATGAGATGGATTTTCTTTTCCTTTAGCACTTTTATACTATCTCAATAACAAGCATATGAGGTAGGCACTATTATATTATTCACTTGAATTTATATATTAGGAGACTAAAGCATGAAAACATTTGATAGCATGTAAAAATGTATAGCTGAAAAAATAGAACTGAAATTTGAAACTGGAAAATCTGTGTCTAAAGGCAACTGGTAATCCAAATCCCTAGAAATACTAAATTTTTAAAATTAGATTTTTACTATACTTTTTTCTAAGTCTGTTACAAGGACAGAAATTTTTTATTTATACTTTTCATATGCAGAATCTCTCCAGATTTATATTACATCACAATGTTGAATAAATAATTCTCTAGAAATAATTGACTGAAAACATGAGCCAGAGACTTAATAAGATAACAAGAACTCTAGAAAAAAATCCTCCTTGATGTAGTAGTTGAGAGAAACCAAGAATAAAACAACAGGTGATTAGGAAAAAGCATTTTAAATTTTCACATTTAGCTCTAACATGGTAAGAGCTTGAAAGTCGTCACTCTCAGATATACCAAAAGAAAAAACTAGATAACTTAAAAACTACCAACATTTTATTGACCAGTAAGAGAACTGAAGTAGTACAACATTTGCCCCTACAAAACCAGATAAATATAGAGTCAGACCTGAGATCCACTTATACAAAGCAGAGCCATTCAAGCCATAATTTGAGAGAAATATTTACATGGTAAGTTTGACTAATTTCTGAACATTAAGTATAGAGTACCTAGAAAATGAGAAACTATTGATGGCTGTAGTCTTAGGGGAACCCCACATATTCATGGGATTTAATTCCAGGAAGCCCATCAAATCCTCATGGTGAAGATCTCCTTGTAGTTCTGGCAGGGCAAAGGAAGAATAATTATTGGGCAATAACCCCAGACCATTCCATATAGCAAAGAAAGATTCTGGGGATGGGGAGTGGGAGTGAGGGGAAACTTTGCCAGATACTTATCCCAGCTGAGAAAAAGACATGTCATCCACTTTAGCTTCTTCTAGTCTTTGTGTATCACTTAAAATGTCAAGAAACATAAATAAACAAACAAGATTTTACCATTGAAGAAATACTTTTCTGTTGAAGATGACAGTCCAGCAACACAATCTCACCATAAGACTGAGATTTAAATAAAAGATTATTGAATACTTCTTTTCCCCGATTACATACAACTACACCAACAGAGATCTTATATAATAAAAATGGATTATTTCTGAAGGAGCTGCAAGAACAGTCTCTGAGAATGTGTATTTAAGGATTCCAAAATCAGAAAGAGAAATAGAAACAAGGAGAGTGGAGAAATTTGAAGCCTCTGATACTTAAAGCTAAAACAAACATTAAACACAGCCCAACCCCTAAGTAGGCTATCATAAATTCTCACATTAAAGGCCTACTTATTTCAGTCTTTATTATCCAACATAATACATCAAAAGGCAAGAGTCAATGTATGAAGTGAAAAATTCAGAACACTCATATATGTTATAGGTGTTGGATTTATCAAGCAGCAGATTTATAAAATAACTATAATGATACCTTAAGGCTCAAAATAAAAAATGTAGACAAAATATAAAAGATTAAAAGCAGCAGATACCTGGTAACTCTAAGAAATAATCAAAAGAAAATGCTTGAAATCAAAAACACTAATTGAAATAAAAATGCCTTTGATGGTCTCATCACTAGTCTGGACATGGTTTCTGACTAGAAGTCTGATACAAGTATTATCCTTACTCTCTGTAGGTATGATATTTTTCTTTTTTTTTTCCAAGATACAATGTTTAGTGTTCACTAATCTTCCTGGGTCTGTGGTTTTGTACCAATTATTGAGTTGATAAATTTCCTTTCAATATTATTTCAATAATGTATTTAGCTCTATTTACTTTCCTTCTTCTGGTATTCTAATTTTGGAATTATAAAATTGGGACAAATTTCCTGGATGTTTTTAGTTTTTTGTTCCTTTCTTTCCTTTCTGTTTTTGTTTGTTTGTTTGTTTTTGTTTTGTTCTGTTTTTTGTTTTTTAACTGCTCTTTGTATGGTATAAAGACAATAAGAACTAACAAGACAGAAAAATATTTACAGATAATTTTTGAGATAATATTATTTTGTGTCCAATTAGTAGAAAGTCAATATAGAATTGTACTGTTTTTTATTGTTTTAAATTTTTTTGAGTATAAATATTGATCTTTCATGAAAATGTTTTTTTAAAAAGAGGCCAATTGTTCGGGGTTTATCACATTAGAAAATGATAGATTACATCATATTTTTTTCATTTTCTTCTGTATGATAGATGAACCTGTGCTATATGCACACATGCACCAGTATCAGAACAACTACCACCACCACCATCAGGCATAGGTAAATAATAGGAGCTATCTTTTCTAAGAAGAAAACTGGATGCCCCAATAAGTAGAAAACAACACACATATGGCTATAAAACTAACAATGAAAAAGCATTTAAAATTTTTTAAAGTCACACTTTTTAAAAAGCAGGTACTAATCATCATAAGAAAAACTGGTTTTTCTTACATTTTATTTCTTTACTCTTAATTTAAGTAGCATTATTTTTATTTCAAATTACATATTAGAGTACCAAAATATTTTCAGTACCTAAAAATCTTAATCAGCTTCTTCTAGGGAAACATTTCTGTGACCATATAGTAGACTTTCTTGTTTAAGCTCTATAACCATCATGCAAGATGCTCTGGCCTCACCTCCAATGTTCTTTTCCTTTTGTGGGCATGCCCTAGGGAGGTCCACCTGTTTCTGCTCCCTAGTATTCATTTTCTGTATAATCTTTTTCTTTTTCACATGGAAGATAAATGTGATTTGCATCTATCCAATAAATTATGACCAAGGTGTAAAGACTATGCAAATGTAATTAAGGCCCCAAATCAGTTGATGTCAAATTAGAGAACTTGATAGAAGAGCACATTACTTGGTCAGACATTGGAATTCTTTGGCTGATAAAAAATGTAGGAAGATTATTTTGGAAAGGGTCTATTTCCTTCAAGACAATTTGAAGCAAAATTTTTATGTTAAAAGTATTTTAAGTTCATATATTTTATTATGGTGCTTCCTCTACATTTTTTTTCCAAAGCATTCAAAATGGGTGTCCCAGCTCAAATCTAGAGAAAATTCAAATATGCCTGGCAAATTTGCGTGACAAACCTTTTTAAAAGTTATTGTCAAAGAAGCTGAAAGCATCTTGGAAGAGAACTTATCCAAAAGGAAGAAGGAATAAGAACAAATAAGCTTGACTCAGTAATAGAGCCATAGTCTGTGAGAAAAAGAATGGTTCAGAGCAGCATGTCCCTATTGGTATTTGTTTCCTATTCAGTGTTCACCACAGCCTTTCCTGACTAATGGGTTTGCAAGTAAAAGCAGAAAGATCAATTTTATAAAGAGTCAATAAGACACTAAGATCCCAGGAACGCTGCTAAGATATCTCTCTAATTATCAAATTGTAACATAAAAGGGGGAAAGTTCTTACATATTTTCAACAGAACTCTTCAAAACTTTGCCATTGAGGTTTCTTGTACTTTAGGTATAGAGGGAGGTAGGTAGAGATGGTCTTTTTCAGACTATCTAGTGGCAAAGATCTGTTCTCATCAAATTATTAGTGGAAAATTAGAGATTTTTCATGAACTCTTATGAAACAGCCCATTAAAATACTCTAGAAATAAGTGAATACCACTTTATTCAGGGGTATAGATAATGGAACTGATAGAATTTATAATTTTATACTTATTGTGATGCTATTAAACAGGCTGATGAGGCCTGGGAAAATATAGTTAAACATCTCATATAACCATTTCCTGAACTTTTCATATACTAAGCCATTTATAATACCTCTACCTTATTTTTTTTTTTGAAGCTTAGGAATGTTTCTGTTGTAATATAATCTTTGTTATAAGCTTCTAAACTTTCTTTCAAATGTCATGTGTATCTTCATGCTTTTCTCTGTAAATTCTTAAAACATTGTTATCAGTTGTTTTTTAAAAGCCAAAATGATAATATCTTGTGTCCCTGACAGGAGCTGATAACACTTCACTCCCTATGCCAAATAACAGCTCAGTCAATGGGAGATGGCCATAACTCAGCCAATGAAAAGTCATTATACTTTGAACTATTTCCTTAAATGGGTTCTTTGTTTTCAACAGTCCCTCCCAAATCCATAAAAGAGAATTCCTGAAGAGTTCTCTGGTGGTGTAGTGGCTAAGGCGTCGGTGCTGTCAGCGCTGTGGCCTGGGTTCGATGCCCAGTAGGGAACTTACATACATACATACCTACATACATACATAAAAGAGAAGTCCTCTCCTTTGTTTCTCTAGCCTTCCACATGGTTCACCATTAGACCACATGTTCCAAATTGCAAATATTTTTATTCCTAGATAAACCCAATTTGATAAAGAAATATCTGGCTGTCTGTTTAAGGTCAACATTATTTGGTACACCATATAAGGATCCAGAGAAGACCCCTAACCACTCAGAGGCTATTGAGTGAACAGATGTTGTACTGGCAGAACCCAGTGAGTTCACTACTTTCCTGCCAACCCTGGAGTTTGAGGGTAAGTCTTTCTCCTTGGACTGCACTTCCACTCTCTTTGTATTTTAAAGTTCTTTCAACTCTATTCGTGATCCAGTTTGGGGCTTCTTCTTTTTCTGGTTAAGGCCTTCTTTTGTCTATGAGTACTCAGCACTTTAGTCTGATTCTTTTGAAATTAGGCTTTTCCATTTGAATTGTTCTGGCTTTCAGTCCAATTCCTGTTGCAATTCAGCTGTTTTTACTGAAACAGTGCTGAATTTTAATCCATCTTTCTTTCTTTCTTTCTTTCTTTCTTTCTTTCTTTCTTTCTTTTTTTTTTGAACCTGTATGTTCACTGGAACTGTGCCAAGCAGCGGTATGTGTACTCCCAGGGACACGTGCTGAACCATTCATGGGTACACAAAAAATAATTAGTAGTGGCAAAAAATCAAGTAAAGTATAAAAATGCATAACATTTGTTATGGAAAAATAAATGTTAACTTTGAATCACTCTTAATGGGTACACTTTAAAATTGATCACATTAGTGAATGATAATTGGTGAGGGTGTAGCTGTGGACCCTTCCTCTCAAACCATTCTTCTACCAATCCTTACTCACAGTTTCAGAATGATCTATTTGCAGAACTTCCCCAAACATATAAATACATCCTTAGCCAGACTGTTTGATCGGTTAGTTATTGACCAAGTAAAAGTAAGTGCGTTGTCTTTAATCATGATTCTTTTCAAGTAGCTTTTTTAATTTAATGTTTCACATAGTTTCTGTTATTATTGTCAGTGATTTTTAATCATGTCAGTTATGGATCAGTGGTTGAAAACCCAAAACCTGATGTAGATGATAACCAAGTACTTCTCAACACATGTCCACAGTTGTAAGTACACCCACACCAGGAGGTAGTAAAAACGCATGTGCCTCAGATACTACACAGAAGAAAAAGAAATACTCTGAAGAGTATATTAAATATAGGTGTTCATTTGTAGGCGATGATGACTATCCTAAGCTTTTGTGTGTTTTGTGTGGGGAAATATTATCCAATGATTGCATGGAACCCTCTCTACTCATGAAACATTTAGAAACTAAACATCTTATGTATAAAAAAAAAATACCAAATTACAATGTATCTCAGTGATCCAAATTATGAGTCAAACTGAAAAAGGAAAGCCACTATTGTATTTTTGTTAATTAATATTAGAAAAAGAACTAAAAATAATTGAAATTGGTGCTAAAGAAGTTAAATTATTAAAAATGTCTCATTTGGTCCAGAATTATTAAAATGAAAACAACATATCATCTCAATAAATACAATAAAAGAATGAAAAACTATCAACTGCCATTTATGATAAAATCGATCTACAAACTATTAAGAAAAAAAAACATTTTAACCTAATAAAGGGCCTCTAAATAAATAAACAAACAGAAAAACCATAGCTAACATTATAACTACTTTTGAAAGACTGAATGCTTTCATTCAGATATTGGAAATAATTCAAAGATGCTCTCTCTTCTACTCTATTCAACCTTTTACTAAAGTTCCTAGTCATTATAAGAACAAAATAAAACTACATATAATTTAGAAATAAAGTAAATTATTTTGCTTTCACAAATCATATGATTCTCTGTTTATCCTACAATATATACCAAAATAGAAACCTCTTAGAACTAATAGGTAACTTTAACAAGTTTACAGGACACAATAACAATGTTAAAGTACCAATTTATGTTACAAATGGACAAGTGAAATATATATAATACAGAACTGTTGATACTATTACCAAAACATAAAAAAATATGCATAAACAAATACATATTGTAAGCTAAAACTACATACCAACTATATATTTTTAAAACTTTCCAAAAACTTAAATATAGAGAGTTATTCCAACTTTGTAAACAGGGAGACTTGAAATTTTCTCTAAGCTAATTTATAGAGTCAATGTAATTTTTATCAAAACTTCACTAAAATTTTTTTGCAATGAACATAGTTTGAAATTTATATAGAAATAAAAAACAACAATAATTTTAAAATTAAAAATATACTTAGGATTACAATGTCTGATCACAGCCTGTAATCAAGACAATGGAAGTTCCCTGGTGGTGTAGTGGCTTAAGGCATTGGTACTGGCACTGTCAACACTGCAGCCTGGGTTCAATGCCCAGCCAGGGAACTACCCACATACAAAAAATAAAAAGATAATGTAGTATTGGCTAAAGAGTAGAGATATAGAGAGAAGAAGGCAAGATGGTGACTGGAGAGGAGGTCCCTAAAGCTTGTCCCAGAAAACACAATTGAACTGCTGCCCAGGAGCCAAGAAAGAGGACCCTGAGAGACAAAATGGCTGTTGAGAAATCCATAAATTGCAAGTAAACACCTGAAGGTTGGACAGAAG
>PVJL010007593.1:0-76101 GCA_004026885.1 Lyroderma lyra | reverse complement strand
AGGTCCACAAGTGCCAACCGAGTCTTAATATATTGACTTGGATATGTACAGTTACAACTCTAATGTCCAGATTCATTAAGCATCATGTTCTGGATAAGTAAGTTATCCATATAACATGGGTTTGACCCTTTACATGCATGCTCCCATTAAAAAACAAAAATCAAAAGCAAAAAATAAATCCACTTTCCCTGGCCTGTACATTGAAGTGGCTTCACAGTGTGTGTGATGATTCAGAGTCATTAACACTACCCACTGCATTGTGTTAGAAAGGCAGAGCGAACCCTGAGGGCCGGGGACGGCTGCACATCTTTCAGAATTTGCTAACCCTCACTAGATGTCCCTTCGAGGTGCTCCCCAGCACCCGGTATTCTCTAGCCACTTAGCCCATTTGTCATGATCGCTTCCCTACTTTCTGCATTAACACAGAGCCTGGGCTTGTCTTGTTTGTCACGTGTCACCATCCTCAGAAATGACCCATCACACAGAAAGGCACTCAATACATACTTATTTGTGAGTGTCTCAGTGAATAAATGCTTCTGTACTGTGGCCAGGTCTGCTTTGCTGCCTCCTCTTCTGCCTTTGATCCAGATCAGGAGTGTCCAACCTTTTGGCTTCCCTGGGCCACGTCGGAAGAAGAAGAATTGTTTTGGGCCACAGATAAAGTACGCTAACACTAATGATGGCTGATAAACTAAAAAAAGAAAAAGGTCCATACATAATTTTTATAATGTTTTAAGGAAGTTTGTGCATTCGTTTGGACCATATTCAAAGCCTTCCTGGGCTGCACATGGCCCGTGGGCTGCAGGTTGGACAAGCTTGATCTCAATGTCAGCAAACACAAATTCACAAACTTTCTTAAAACATTATGAGATTATTTTGCAACTTTTTTTTTTTTTTTTTTTTACACGTCAGCTGTCGTTAGTGTTAGAGTATTTTATATGTGGCCAAAGACAGTTCTTCTTCCAAGGTGGCCCAGGGAAGCCAAAAGATTGGACACCGCTGATTCTAGATAGAATGGAAGCTGCCATCAGAAAGACCATAACTAACTCTTAGTTCCGAGTAAAAATAAACCATCCCACGTGGCAATAGTTCCAGGTGTTGCTGTAGGGAATACATGGGCTTTGTGCCAGGAATGTGCCATTAGGAGCCATTTCCACTTAACTCCTAGGTTTGCAGCTTTTTCGAGTGGTTGAAATGACTAAATGCATTCATTATATTCTGCCTAAGGGAGGCAGAGAAGCCTAGAGATTAGCCCTAAAACAACCCTCCATCCAATCCCAATTCCTGGTGACTAGCTGTGTGATCTTACCGGTCATCTAAAGCTTCAGTCTCCTTATCTGTTCAATGGGATTAAGAATAATAACACCGGGAGTTCCCTTATGGTGTAGTGGCTTAAGGCTTCGGTGTTGGCACTGTCAGCGCTGCGGCCTGGGTTCGATTCCCAGTCAGGGAGCTACCCACATGCAAAAAAGCAAAAAAACAAAAACAAACAAACAAAAAAACAGAATAATAACACCTCATAGTGTCATTATAAAGATTGAGATAATACATATAAAAGCTTAATTAGAGCTTGGCACATAGGATTATCTATGAACTTTAATTTTTATTATTGTAAGTCATTTACATTTTATATATAAGGAATAACTAATCAAACTATGCTAATGTTGATAAATGATTAAAATGTGAACTCCTGAAACATTTGTTGGTACATTGCTGTGGTGGCCTTGAAATTGCACTGCTCAGGTATCTTGCTGTGGGGAACGTAACTGACTGACAGCACCGGCTGCTTCCTCCAGGATGGATGCACTACAGCTGCATGACCAGGCCAGGCTGCGCCCAGGCAGTGACTGGGCACAGTGGGGCTTTCCCTGCCAGGTGTGGGACTCCTTTAACAGGTGGCTGGCTCAAGGACTCCCATCAGCCTAGTGGAAACTTGGATCACTGTGTTCAGTCTGAGACGCCTCTTTCCCACACCTCTCCTTCCTTTCCCTCTTTCCTTTGCAGGAGCCAGACCTGCATGTCAGTCTGAGTCTCTCCCTGCCTTCTCCAGCCTCCTTTCCATTTCCTTTACTCCTATACCCTCTGGTACTTGTCTTTCTTGTCTCGGTGTCTTGGAGGATCTGCACTTTAATAGTTACAGTAGTTGTTGAAGGGAGTTAACAATCTATACCCTTGAGCACAGAGTGGATTTTTGTTTTTATTCCATAACTATTTATTGAATGTATACCACATGTTAACTATAATGCTATGCCCTAGTGACAGACTGATGGACAATGCATTATTTGGCTTTCGTGCTTGAAGACTGGCCCCTGTGTTAGTTATCTACTACGTAACAAATTATTCCCAAATTTAGCTTAGAACAGTGAACATTTATTATCTCACAATGTCTGTGGGTGAGGAATTCAGGAACGTTTTAGCTGGATGGTTTTGTTCTTTTTTTTCAATTATAGTTGGGAGAGAGGATATTTTTTCTGTTAAGCGTGAAGTGATCATTTTACTGTAATGAGTTTAACTTCATCTATATGTTACTGTATTTCCTCTGAATTAAAATTTGGTGTTCCTGATTATAAATTCCCTAAAATGGGCCACAGTTTCCTCAGGGCAGGCCACTCACATTTAAGCCCTCACACTAATTTGCAGATTAAGTTGTAAGGTTGCCTTTATTTTTGGGATTGTCCTCTATAGCTCCAAGTCTTTAATGCAATGTCATGATTTTAATCTTTAAGATTCATGAGCAACAACAGCAAATCTCTGCCAAGAAAGCTATTGGTACCTCTTTATTGTTTGTCTATTTTTATAGCCTCCTGTTGATGCTTTAATTTTCTTATTTATTCCCCTAAATCCTAACTTGATTAATATTTTTCTGACAGACCAGGTCCAAGGAACAGTCACCATTCGGAACATCAGTGCTCTATCTTCAGGTTTGTACCAGTGCGTGGCTTCTAACGCCATTGGAACCAGCACCTGTCTTTTGGATCTCCAGGTGGTTTCACGTAAGTATATAAAATTCTGATGTCCATTATGAGTCTGAAATGCCAACATTTTTGTAAAACTGGGGAGTGGAGAGTTTTTTTTAAAAATTGTTTTAGATTATTTGATGATTAAATAGAAGTTCTTTTGGTTTTAATCATTATTGAAGATATTTTATAAATGCATTATGCTTTTCAGCTTCAGCAGTGTGACATCTTGCTTATGACAAAATGTCTTTCTCCTTGGGATCATTAGAATCAAATCAAGTATGATTGCGTAGTGCTATAGACATTATAAAATTTGTAGTCATCTGTGGCCAGGACCAAGATAAGAACTTCTTGTATTTTCTCCAGATCCCTTATATGTGCTTAATGATTGGGTGTCCTGAACATAAATAAGCAGTGTAGAATTTTTCTCTTTATTTGAGAATTCTGGGTTATTTTAATTCTAGTCGCAAAGGGAGTGATGTGGCTGGTATGGGGTGATAAGTTATCCCACTGGTTGCTGGGTTCATTAGGGGCAGATCAGGCAAGTTAGACAGGTACCTTCTTTTTTCTGCTCTGTTCTAGGTGGCTCTCCTGAAACTGGGAGTCATGTTACTATTCTTCACTAAGTGTGAGCCTACCGTGTGTTAGCCCTAGCCACTGGGGACACAGAAAGTAAAGGGAGGTTGAACTGTATATGGATGTAATACTTTAGGCAATTTTCTACATTTTAAGAAGATTCTTTGTTTGTAAAGTTGTATGAGTATATATTATTTCTCTCTTTCTCTTTTTAAAATTTTTTTGTTCTTTAAATATACCTTAAATATATTTTGCAGCCCAGCCCAGAAACATTGGACTAATAGCTGGAGCCATTGGCACTGGTGCAGTTATTATCATTTTTTGCATTGCACTAATTTTAGGGGCATTTTTTTACTGGAGAAGCAAAAATAAAGAGGAGGAGGAGGAAGAAATTCCTAATGAAATAAGGTTTGTATGTCAGATAATTTGTTCTGCTTAGCCAATGGTTGCATTTTTATTCATTTGGGCAACTAAGATTTCTTTGCCGATCTTAGGACTCATGTGACCAAAGTAGTTAAAATGGCTAAATGATATTTTCTTGTATGATATATCATTTTTCCTCATGGTACTAGTCAGTTTTATTTACTAGATCATGAACTAGAGGGACACAAATGAAATATGTCCCCTGCCCCTCCCTTATGTCTAGGGTACGTGAGGTTAGGTGCCAGCCACAGTAGAAAAGTTAGATAAGAACGTGTGTTTGACATTGACACATAGAATAGATGAGAACATAAAGCAAGAAGAATACCATAAGAGCATACCAGTACCTGTACACAGGTAGGCCAAAGCAGTATAGCTTGGTGTGAAAGACAGTTCTGTCAAGAATATGATCATTGTAAGAAAACAATGTCAAAATGATCTTTAAAGAAAAGTGACTTTTGGCATATTGTGGCGATATGGGGGTTCAGGCTCACTCTCAGATTGCATCATGTCATATCCTAATTGAAAATGCTTTAGTGACACCAGTCTACTTAGCATGATGTACACAGCCCTCAAGATCTGACCCTAACCTGCTTCCCTGTTCTTACCTCTCATTACTTCCCTAATCACTCCGTGTTCGGGGCTAGTTTTCATTCTTTCATGCTTCAGGGCCTTTGTTCAAGCCTCTGCCCTCTTTCTGGGCAATACTCCTTCCCTTTTCATCCATTTCTTCAGTTGATTTCTTGATCTGATTCAAGACTAGTCCAGGCATCACTTCCTCACATAAGTTAACTTTAGCCCCTTGCCCATCCTTTCAGACTTGGAAATGTTCTTGCATTTTTCACCCCCATTTGACCACAGGCTTCTTGGGTACAGGAGCTGTGTCTTTTTTACATGAAACAGTTAGTAGATTGCGTGGTACTAAATCAGTGTTAATTACTTAACATCTTAAATTAAATCAATGACTTCTCTTAGCCTCTTATAATTCTTAAGGGTTTGGACTGTGTGCAGGGACAGATTTCATCACAGCATAAGATTACTGAGGAAAACCTCTTTCAGCACACCACAAGGATTTCTCAAATGCCCAAGTGCAATAACATCAGGAACTTCTTGAAGTTCCCCATACCCATAGCTTGGTTTTCTAGATATTTTACAGCAGCTAGCTCAGTGGGTTTCTTCATGAATCAGTTGCCTATTTAGGGCAAACAAAACACACATTTTTAATACAGTTTTTCAGTTATATGGGAAAACACTGATTTTGAGAGATTTGAAATTACCTTTTCTATTCTTAGAGACTGAGACATTGAGGAAGATTTTCTTGAGCATTGTCTCAAAGGGATTGAAGTCAAAGCCAAAGCCATCAAGGACTGCTGTGTTTGCTGTCATGATAGTGTGGCCTTTCCTGAGGATTTGTATTTCAGAGATACATTAGCCTTAACATAGACAAAACAGTCCTGGCCAGGAGGGTCGGATGAACCTCAAGCAAATCCTAATGACACCTTTATTTTGTTCCTTTTCAGAGAGGACGATCTTCCACCTAAATGCTCTTCTGCCAAAGCATTTCACACTGAGATATCCTCCTCAGAGAACAACACGGTGACCTCTTCCAATACCTACAACAGTCGATACTGGAGCAACAAGCCAAAAGTGCATAGAAACACGGAGCCATTCACCCACTTCAGTGACTTGCGCCAGTCTTTCTCCCTGCATTCAGGCAATGCCAACGTACCATCCATCTATGCTAATGGGAACCATCTGGTCGCAGCTCCACACAGGACTCTAGTGGTGACAGCCAACAGAGGGTCATCACCGCGGGTCATGTCCAAGAGCAATGGCTCAGCCAGCAGGAAGCCTCGGCCTCCGCACACACACTCCTACACCATCAGCCAGGCCACCCTGGAGCGAATTGGTGCTGTCCCTGTCATGGTGCCAGCCCAGAGTCGGGCCGGGTCACTTGTATAGGACATGAGTAGGGAGAGAATTCAGAAAAGAATTAGTGGACTGCCCCACCCAAGGGAGAGGGTGTGGTGGGCGAGTGCTGGGAAAGAAACACTTTCCTTGTAATGATACTAGTAAAAAGCACAAAGAGGAAGGCAAATGGTGTCACCTGACCACTGAGGTTTGTGAAACGGACCAGAGTGTTCTGTCGTGAAGACTTGTTTCCCCACCACGTGTATCCCAGGATTCTGTTCTGTAAGCTGGATCTCAAAGATGTGCCAAGCTAAGGAAAAGAGGAAAGCCCAGTAGCACTGAACACCGAGACTGCAGCCCAGATGGCTTATTCTTTAATTCATGCCTAATGTAGTGATTGCTCAAGAGACTAAAGTGCCAGGTGCAGTTTAAATAATGAAATTATTTTAAACGATAGGTGTCTTTAGAAAAAATAATGGTCAACCCCGGAATGTCGTGTGCCTCTCCCTATTCCTTTGTGTAGACTCGGAGAGCTAATGGCATGAATGGTAAATACTGGTCCCAACAGGGCTGACTCTTGCATCATAGAATCAAAACTTTTTACACAAACAAAATTCATTAAGAAATGGGGGAAAAACAAAAGAAATTCTTTGAGAAGCTCCTTCCTATTTATTTATTTATCTCTTCCTGAACCGTGAATTTCATATTTGGAATATTTGCTATATTGACAGATTCTTGCCTGTCTGTTTTTCTAGGGTCTGCTACAGGTCCATGACCATTATTGTTCATTGTTTCTTGGAAAAGTTTTATTTTTTTTTCAAAGAAAACTACTGTTTTCATTTTTGTTTTTAATACGCGAGAGGCACTGGACTAGGAAGAAAACAGCTATTGTCAACACCGCATTCAGTGACTGTTTATTGAGCAGGCAGGAGGTCCATCACAAAAGAGTAGGTTGTGTGGGCAGCACAGGAGCAGGAAGGCAGGTCTGAGGGACTGTAGCTTCCTGGCAGCCTCTCAGCAGGGCTGTCCAGGTCTCCCTTGCTATCACACTGGGCTGCTGCTCCTAATGAGGGCAGCACCCGATGCCTTTTGTACTGAGGTAGATAACTTTCTCCTTGTATGACAAGTAGAGGTTAGTAGGTTGTTACTGGGAGGGCAAGTGTTCCTGTTTGTTTCAAAATAATTATTTCTGTGAAAGAAATGAAACTCAGATTAAAGGGATGTCTTCAGGTATGCTTCTGGGAGGGTCTGCTCTATCTGTGTCAGAGCTCAGGGTTCTAGTTTTGCCCAAATGCATTTTATTCCACTGTAAAGATACTCCTTTTGTGATTAATTACCTGGTGTGGCTGAATTGGAGTTCAGCTGATAATTTACACTCTATTTTGTGCTGTGCAAATCTGGCCATACCTGTATGGGTGACTATCTCGCCTTAATCACACTCTAAGCAGCACACAAATGACTTCTTTGCAGACTTTTTCCTAAATTATTTATGATACTGACCCTGTGATTCACTTGGGGCATCTTTTCCCAGTGTTGCCTCTCACTCCCTTTTCCCGCTAAGCTTTTTGCCCTTCTTCCCTGCAAACATAGTCATCACAGGGAGTGGCCTCCTGATTTTCAGACCTGTTTGAATAAATGGAAACGAACAGCTGCTGCATACACCATTTTTCCAAGAGGGCTAAGCTCAGTACCTAACCATTTCAATATTGATGAAAAGGTGAATTTACTTTAGTATTACTTAATTTTTCCATTTGATTGTTCTTGGCTTTGTAAACATTTAAATAAACAAATGTCTATACTTTTTAATAAAGAAAAGTGAAAATACCATGACACAGAAGATGATACTTTCTGATGTTAGAAAGCATTTATCTTGCATTTCTTTATTCTTTTTAATTATCTAAAATTTAATAAAAGTTTATTCATATAAAAACAAGTTGTCATTAATTATCTAATGAATATATGATTTAGTATTCCCTTAAGGTTATAAGCATTTTCCATTCTACTCAGTAGTAGTCATAATCATTTTAATGAGTGTATAATATTCCAAAACTGACTTGACTTTTCTCTTACTAGAAATTTAAGTTGAGTGTAATTATAATATGTATGACTGAAGATACTTTTTCTTACATTGAGTAATTTTTATTTTTCATATGTGCACATTTCCTCCTTTTTCTTTACCCCTGAATCTCTGTCATCTAGCATGGTGTCTGATATGGGTATTGAGTAAATAAATGACTGATTTCTGAAGTTGCCAAGTTTTAGTTCAGAAAGTTGTGATCACGATTGTAGCTCTTGATATATATCTATTGAGTCATTCCTTCGTTTTAACATTTTTATTTTACAGCAATTATGTATTTACATGCAGTTGTAAGACATAATATACCCTTCACCTTATTTCCATATACCCTTCACCTTATTTCTCGCAGTAGTAACATCTTGCCTATTATAGAGTATCACAAATTTATAATTCACCAATCTTATTCATATTTTGACAGTTGTACCTGCATTTATTTGTGTGTGTGTGTGTGCTTGCACACACCTTTACTTATATGCAATTTTATCACGTGTGGGTTCATGTGACCACCAGAGTCAAGATACAGGATTCGTTATAGTCACAGGCACAGCCCTCTTCTCCAGGTTCATAGTCCCTAACCTGTTCTCCATCTCTATAATTTTGTCATTTCAAGAATGGTATGTAAATGGAATCATGCAGTACGTAAGCTTTGAGGATTGTCTTTTATTTTTCCCCACCCAGCTCAGTTTCCTTAGATCCATCCAAGTTGTTGCATGTATCAGTTCATTTCTTTTTGTTGCTGAGTAGTATTCCATGGTACAAATGTGCCACAGTTTGTTTAACCATTTACTCATTGACACACTTGAAGGATATTTGAGATGTTTTCAGTTTTAGCCTAGTAGAAATAAAGCTGCTGTGAGCATTTTCATACAGGTTTTTGGGTGAACATAAGATTTCATTTCTCTGAGATAAAATAAGAGTGCAGTTACTCTAGTTCATTAGTTGAGAAGTCTATCCTTCCTCCATTTAATTTCTTTTGCATCTTTAAAAAATACTTTAGGTATAGTTATGTGAGTCACTTTCTGAGTTCTCTAGTTGTTCCACTGATCTCTTCGTCTATCCCTCCAACTATGCTGACCACTTTAACTATGGGGTCTGGCAGTTAAGTTCACGAACTCATCCTAGAAAAAGTGCTACATAACTTATTGCTGACTATCACTATGATTGCCTTCAAAGTACTCCCGTTGGGAATCTTTGCACTGATGCCAGCACCTATGCCACCCTTCAAAGCAATTTTGGAATTCTTTTTCTGGAATGGCCATCAGAACCATCATCATATTACCTTTGATATCTTGAATGTCATTAAAATGTCCTCCTTTGAATATTTCATTTATACTTGGTTAAAGAAAAAAGTCATTGAGAGCCAGATCAGGTGAGTAGGGAGGGTGTTCCAATACAGTTATTTGTGTACTGGCCAAAAATTCCCTCACAGACAGTGCCAGGTAAGCTGGTACATTGTCGTGATGCAAGAGTCGTGAGTTGTTGGAAAAAAGTTCAGGTAGTTTTCGTCAAACTTTCATGCAGGCTTTTCAGCACTTCCAAATGGTAAACTTGGTTAACTCTTTTCCTAGTTGGTACAAATTCATAATGAACAATCCCTCTGATACCAAAAAAGGTTGGTATCATTGTTTTGACTCTTGATATGGACTGATGAAATTGTTTTGGTTGTGGAGAATTGGCTGACTTCCATCGTGCCCTTGGATGCTTTGTTTCAGGGTCATATTGGTACACTAGTGATAACACAGCCCATAACATCAACTTGCCTCTCCAAAAGGTCTTAGCAAACATCAACTCTCTTTTGTTCATCATTGAGCTCCTTTGGGACCATTTTTGCACACACCTTTCTCATGCCAAGATTATCAGTTAAGGTTTTTGTGTTTATCGGTTTACTTCATCTGCTATGCTTCTCACAGTCAACTGATGATTTGGATGTCTAATTCAATGAATTTTTGCAATGTGTTAATCAGTTCTGCTCATTACTGGCCACTGGACCTCTTCATCAGCGACGCTTTCTTTCCCCTCAGAAAAACTTTTAATCCATTTGTACGTTGCCGTTTTCTTCATGGCCATTATCCCCATAAACTTGGACTAACATGTCTCTGATTTCACTTCCACTCTTGCCAAATTTAACAAGAAATTTAATGTTTGTTCATTGCTATAATTCAAGTTCTGACATTCTCATGACAGCACACAAAAACATGCAACAATAATGAATGCTACTCTGCAAGACACCACCACACGTTGACACGAACACAGTTCTGAGACACAGATATACCAAGATTATGAAACTGTACAGAGTTGTTTGTACAGTGTGCCAATGTACAGTGCTGCCAATGTTAAGAGCACGGTGGCAAGTTGGTGAATTTAATTGTCAGGTATTGTATTTAATAAGCTTTAACATCTGGTAGAGTGGTTCCACTTCATTCTTTCCTTTCAAAATTGTTTTAGCTATTCTAGTTTCTGTGCCTTTCTATGTAAATTTTAGAAGAAGATGATAGTTTATAACTACAAAACACCTTGATGTTTTAATAGGAATTGCAATACATCTGTCAGTTAATTTGGGATGAACTGACATCTTTACTATTTTGAGTCTTCCAGTCCATGAACATGGTATCTTTCCATTCATTTATATCTTCTTTGATTTACTTCATCAAAGTTTGTAATTTTCAGGGTGCAGATTCTGTGTATATTTTGTTGGATTTATCTATAAATACTAATTTTTAAAGCAATTATAAATGTTACTGTTTTAAATTTTGGTTTCTATATTCTAGTTCTTGGTAAATAGAAATGTAATTAAACTATGTGTGCTCGTTTTATATTCTGCAACCTTGTTGAACTCACTTTGGAGTTTTGTGTTTTGTTTTGTCATAGCTTCCTTGAGATTTTCTGCATACCTAATCATACCATCTCCAAATGGGGACAGTTTTATTTCTTCCTTTTCATTCTGTTTGCCTTTATTTATTTATTTATTTATTTGCATTATTGTCATGGTTAGAATTTATAAAAGTAGTGAGTATAATATCTTTCCCTTGTTCCCAATCTTAGGAGGAAATCATTCTTTTTTTAATCATTAAGTGTGATGTTAACTGTAGGTTTTTGTAGATTTTAAAAATCAATTGAAGTTTCACTTATTACTAGTTTGCTGACAAACTTTATGGGCATTGAATTTTATCATATGTTTTTTTCTACATCATTTGATACAATCATGTGGGGTTTTCTGTTTGTTTGTTTGTTTGTTTTTCTTTGGCCAGTTGATATGGTGGATTACATTGACTGATTTTCAAATGTTGAACCAACCTTGTCTACCTGGAATAAATGTCAATTAGTCATGGCTTGTAATTTTTTAAAACATTGCTGGATTTGATTTTTCTAATATTTTGTTGAGGATTTTTGTGTGTAAGTGCATGCATGGAATTTTCTAGTAAAATCATCTGTGCCTGGATATTTGTTTTTCAGCTTTTAAATTACTAATTCAGTTGCTTTAATGGTTATAAGGTTATTCAGGTTGTCTGTTTCATCTTGATTGAGTTTTGCTAGTTCTCAGGTTTTGAGGAATTGATCTATGTCTTGTAGGTTGTAAACTTTTTTAGTGTGAAGTTATTTGTAATATTTCTTATTATCCTTCAAGTGAGAGCAGGACCTGTACTGATATCCCTTGTTTCACCCTTGAGCTGTGTCTTATATATTATTTTTGTTAGGCATGTTTGAAGTTTGTGAATTTTATTTTTTTCAAATGAGCCACTTTTTATTGTTATTTTTTTTGTATTTCTGTTTTTCATTTTATTGATTTTTGCTCTTTATTATTTCCTTCTTTCAACTTGTTATTCATTTATTCTTTTATTTTTCTAGTTTCTTGGTGGAAGCAAAGATAATTGATTTGAAACATTCTCTTCTCTACTGTAAGTATTTAGAGCTATAATTTCACCCTCAGTACTGCTTAGATGCATCTACATACTTTGTCATGTTGTATTTTCATTTTCATTCAATTGCATTATTTTAAATTTTCCTGTGAGAATTCCTCTTTGCCCATAGATTATTTAGAAATGTGTAAACTTCCAAGTTTTTGCAGATTTTCTTATCTTCCTGTTAATGATTTTTAGGTTGAAGTCAGAAAAAAGTCTATTTTAATTCTTTTAATTTGTTGAGCTTTGTTTCATGGCCTAGGACATATTCTATGTTGTTATATGTTCCATGGACTCTTTTAAAAAATATTTATTCTGTTTTGTTGGGTGGAATGTTCTGAATATGTCAGTTAGCTCCAATTGTTTGATTATGGTTGTCAGTTTTATACCCTTACTGATTCTCTATATAGTAATTCAGATAGTGAAACTGGGTGCTGAAGTCCCCCACTAGGATTATAGATTTGTCTTGAATTTGCTGAGGCTACTTTTGTGTCCCAGCATGTGGTCTATCCTTAAGAATGTTCCATGTGCACTAGAAGAGAAGGATGAAGTGTCCTGTAAATGTCAGTTATTTCCAATTGCTGTAATGTGTCATAGAGCTGATATGTCCTTATTTATTTTCTGTTCGGATGATCTGTCCATGGCTGTTAGCAGGGTGTTTATGTCTCCTACAATGATTGTGCTTTTGTCAGTTTCTCCTTTCAGATCTGTTAGTAGTTGCTTTGTATATTTTGGTGCTTCCTGGTTGGGAGCATATATATTAGTTAGTGTAAAATCTTGTTGTTGTATTGTGCCCTTTATCGTTATGTAATGTCCATCTTTGTCTCTTGCTATCTTTTTTAACCTGAAGTTTATTTCATCAGATATCAGTCTGGAAACTCCTGCTTTTCCCTGGTTACCATTTGTTTGGAGTGTTGTTTCCTATCCTTTTACTCTGAGTTTGTGTTTGTCCTTATGGCTGAGGTGTGTCTCTCGGAGACAGCATATAGATGGGTTTTATTTTTTAATCCAGTCTGCTACTCTGTGTCTTTTTATTGGTGAGTTCAGTTCATTAACATTTAGTGTGATGATTGATATATGAGGATTTCCTGCAGCCATTAGTTTTATTTTTGTTGTTGTTTTATTTAATTTTTGTTTCTTGCTTGTTGCCCCAACTTTATTCCATGTATCCCAATGTTTTGTTTCAGATCAAAGAGCCTCCTTCAGTATTTGCTGAGGTGCTGGCCTCATGCTGGTAAATTCCCTCAGCTTCTGTGTGTCTGAGAAGGTCTTTATTCCTCCTTCATACCTGAAGGATAATTTTGCTGGATAATTTATTCTTGGCTGTAAGTTCCTCTCTTTTAAAGTTTTGGATATTTGATTCCACTCCCTCCTGGATTGTAAAGTTTCTGCTGAAAAGTCTGATGCCAACCTGATGGGTTTTCCTCTAAAGGTTATAATTTTTTTTCTCTGGCTGCCTTGAGAGTTGTCTCTTTGCCTTTAGTTGTTGACGTCTTTAGTACCATGTGTTTTGGAGAAGATCTGCTAGGGTCCAGGTATCTAGATGACCTGTTTCCTTCTTGAATTTGGGGTTCCAGATCTTTCCATAGGTTTGAAAAGTTCTCGTCTACTATTTTTTTGAGTATGTTCTCTGTAGAGTGCTTTGCTTCTTCTTCTAATCCTATTATCCTGATAGTGTTTTGTCTCATGGAGTCAGATAGTTCTTGCAGAGTTCTTTCAATCCTTTTGGTTCTTAATTCCCTATTTTCCTCTTTCTGAGATGTTTCCATGTTCTAATCTTCAAGATCACTAATTCTTTCATCCATCTGTTTGGCCCTGTTTTCTATGGCAATTATTTCATTTCTCACTTCTTTTATTGTATTATTTACCTCAAATTTCCATCTCATTCTTCCTAATAGTTTGAATTTCTTTGTTAAGTTATTCCTTTTGTTCATGGATTTTCTTTCTGAGATCATTTACCTCAGCTATGGTGTTCTGCCAGTATGTTTTCTTTTCTCTCAGAGCCTTTAAAATGGCTACTTTATAATCTCTATCTCTTAGTTCATAAATTTCTAGGTCTATGAGATCCTTTTCTGGAGATCGTTCATCTTCTTTCTGAGCAGCTTTAAATCCTAAGGTACTCATATTGTCTGCTGTGTTTTTCTTCTTAGGCACGAGGGCTTTATTTTCAGCAAAGCCCAGGATCTCTCTTTCCTTTTTCTCTGATTAATATTTTTGTGGTGTCTTCCTGTACAGTAGACACTTGCTGGTACTTGGGGGGCAAGTTTGGGAGAGAGGTGAGGTGTTTAAGCCTTATCTCTGGTCTCCAGCTGCATTTAGAGGCGAGTCGTGTTGGTCCATGGCCTCTCTGTTTCCTGCAGTTCGTTGGGGAGGCTGTACGGAGGCAGTTCATTGGGGAGCCCGACAAAATGCGCGCTGGGGTGGGTCCACCTTCTGCCCTTTGGTGGGGAAGCTAGGGGAGACAGGGGAGGCTCATGGGATGCAGGCCAAGGCCGCTCTCACTGGTTAGGGCAAATGCTGTCAAGCCCGCCTCTCTTCCCTCTCTAGCACTTTACTCCACGCATGTTCTAGTGATTCATCTCCATAGCAGCCGCTCAGGGCCAAGTCTGCAAGCTTGTACTGCATACTGGCATTGGGAGTGTGCGCAGCACGGGCCTGGAGACACAGGCTGCACGAGAGTGCGTGGAATGGCACCAGGTGTGCACACTCTGTAGGCTGAAATCTGCAGGCCCTCCAAGATTGCTGGGTGCATGCGAGGGGGCTGGGTGAGGGCACCAGGTGTGCATGCTCTGCTGGCCAGAATCCATAGACCTTGCGAGATCACCGGGTGTGTGTGAGGGCGCTGGGTACAAGGGCACCATGGGCTGGAAGATGCAGGCCCTGTGAGAGTGCCGGGCGAGAGCGCCTGACATGAGTGAGCCATGGGTCTAAAGCCGAGGACCTGATGCCACAGGCCGCATGAGGGTGGCAGGCGTGCCTCTGCCATGGTCCTTGGAACTGCAACCACATGGCACACTATGCACATGTGTGTTGCAAGCCACGAGGGTGCTGGGAGCCGAGGTATTGTATCTGGGGCTTTATTTCAGTCTGGGGCTGTTTAGAATCCTCCTTCCGCTTTCTTGCTACCTAAAGTTTCAGAGTCTAACTTCCAAGCTTTGTCCCTAACACTCTGCCTTAACATCCAGCGCCCTCACGGTCTTCCAGCATTCTGCCACTCTGGCTTTTACACTTGTCACAACTTGGCCTCCTCCCTCCTGTGTATTGTGCTGCTCCCTGATTTCTTTCTAGTTCCTTCAGTTACCAGCATGGGGTTCTGTTGCGATCTGTCTCTGCTCCCTCCCTTCTCTCCCACTCGACCCCCTCTCTCTAACCTTCAGGTTTTTTTCGTGCAATGCGTGGATTTCTCAGTTGTCACTGTGTCACTCGGGGTTTTCTTTCTTGGCTCCTGGATGGCCGTTTAATTGCATTTTCTGGGAGAGATTTTAGGGATCTCCTTTCTGGTCACCTCTCTCCTGGACATTTTCTATTTTATATTATATAACAATACTCTGAAACCTCTTTTTAATATATATTTTTAAAGCAGGCATCTCCTTGTTGAAGTGTAGTGCAAGAGCCAGATGGGTGTGTATGTTTTCTCTCCTGCTTTGCTCCACTGAGAGCAACTCAGCAAAAGTGGAGTGATTTCACTGTCTCTTTGCAGGTGGGTGGGTAGAATGGTAGCTTCCCCTAACTTCTGCTTACACGTCTTGGTGAACATGGGGTACACTGAGTTTTTGCCTTCAAGTCGGGTATAAGCTACTGGAGGGGCCCTGCTGACACCCAGGAGAGAAGAAGCAGAGCACTGACACATACCATTTGTTGCTACAGGGTGGAGTGGAAACTCACCTCCATGTTGCCCAGGTGACATCAGTAGAGGCAAGGGAGGCAAGTGGAGTGCCATCTCACTCTGTCTTGTTGATGGTAAGTGGGGTGCAGGCTCACTTCCCCATTGGGCCTGTTAAAATGGTGAGGGGAAAATGA
This sequence comes from Lyroderma lyra, assembly GCA_004026885.1. Lineage (NCBI taxonomy): Eukaryota > Metazoa > Chordata > Mammalia > Chiroptera > Megadermatidae > Lyroderma > Lyroderma lyra. Next base: position 60,241 of record PVJL010007593.1, on the reverse strand, counting down.
AGTGTTCACTACCTTGCCCTGTCCCACTTCTTTCCACCTTGTTGACACTGAATGTGAGTGTAGGCTCATCTTCCTCACTGGGGCAGTACCAAGGTCCCTAGGAGGTCTACCTCCTTTCCATTGTTCAGAGCCTTACTATGCTTGTTTGTTGTGTTATAGCCAGTATTTTCTTTTTTTTGTAAGAGGGAAAACTGTATTACAATTGGGTTTGCAGTGGAACTATTCCATTTTAGCTAGCATCAGAAATTCTAAAACATTACTTTTTAAAGTATCAGCAGTTAAACAAATTTTACTGTTCTCTGCTATTTGGAAGCTTTGAGGATTCTCAAGTGTGTAATAAATGAAAGTCTTACTCCTTGGCCTCACTTATTCACATCCACACATGATCCACCATTTTCCATGCTCAACTACTACTCCTCAAACTTTGCTCCAGGCCTGTTCACGTTCCCTTGAACTGTTATTTTTTCTTATTTTACCCCTGTTTCATCTACCTGTTTCCACCCAAATATTCCTATACCCCAAGTTCAATCAAAATACTCTGGCCTCCTTAAATTTTCTTTTTCTTTCCATAAGAAGTGACCGCTGCTTTTCTCAATCTGTTATATTGCTGTATTTGTGTACATGATTGATCTGCCCTGCTGGGGTGTAAACTGAGTTATTCCACAACAATTTTCAATCCCTTGTTGTGTGCTTAACACTGTTCTAGGTGTTGGAGATAAGAACAGAAAATGAGCTACAACAGCTATCCATAGGAGTTCGTACTTCAGAAGGAGTACAGACCCATAATGAAATAATTGCAATTAGTATCTTAAGTATACAAGTGGATGTTTTTATAAATTCAGCCTGGCAGGGTGTTCTCTTCTATATTTTGGTTGTGGTCACTTTAGCACATTGCTTCACTCAGAGACAGTCCTTGAAAAATGGGCTAACTTGATGAAACTGAAAATATATGATAGGTTTCTTAGTCTCAGGTGTTAGAAGTAGCAGTCAAATATCAGAAAGCAACAGTACATCAGATTCATTCATCAAAGGTGCAAATGATTGCGCTGATTCCCTGGGTGGCATTTGATGTTGTATTAGAGATGCATTATTCTTTGGAAAAGCTGTAGAGATAACATACTAAATGCAACAATTTGGAAGAATCCCATGTTAAGTAGCTAGGAAGTAGTTTTCATAAAAATAATAATAGCTGTTATTTGTTTTGTGCTTCCAACCTAACAGGCACTTTTAAAAATGCATTTAATCATTAATTCGTTTAACTTCATCACAATTCTATGTGGAAAATATCGCTCATATTTTGTAAGTCCAGACACTGAGGCTAAGAGTAGTTAAGCAATTTGACCAAAGTAGTAAGTAATCTGTCAGTCATTTATCTCAATAGATAACTGTGGTCTGTGTGAACCAGTGTCTGGAAAGAGACATCTGTGGCCTTGGTTGGTTTCTAACAACCCTCTTTGAGACAAGTCATCTAACTTGTACAAATCATCTAACTTGTGTTTAGTAAAGAAATAACTTTACAGAAAAATATTGAGAAGTGTTAAAGGGAAAACCATAGATCAAAAAGGGCATCACTCCTGCTAAAAGCCCAGGATACCAAACCTAGATTTAATACCTGATGGAACTGCAGTTTCAAACTCTATAAGAAATATAATATTAATCAACAAGTCTGGAATTTGCTGGCCAAGCATCACTAAGGCAGTTGTCACATGGGCCCTCTCCATCCCCCATAGAAAGAAGAGCCAATCTACATAATAAAAATTCTTCCCATTTTCTTTCCCCCCAAAAAGATACCCTGGCTCCAAAATAATCCACTCTTAACTTCTTCGTCCCACACTCTTTATGCCTACATAAGCTCCACTTATTTTTCGAAGTTGGAACGTTCTTTCAAGGCTTCTTGAATTTATGTCTGTGGGCCATATTAGGCCATATTAGGCCCCAATAAAACTCTTAAACTTACAGTGATTCAATTTTCTTTTCGTTAACAGAAGATAAATGCAAGGTGACTTGTAAATTCTATGTTTATGTAGTTATTTATAGCTTTTCCTCATAGCTCTCTTGTGAGTAGGTATTATTTCTCCATTTTAGGTAAAGGCAGGGAACAAAATTCTAGCCTACTCATAAGACATTACTGAGAGAGATAAAATTATTTAAAAAAGCAATAAGTGTAAGTGCTTACTGTGTATTTAACACTGTAGGTTCAGTTGATATATGATTAAGTTTGCCATCTACATTAGATAATTTAACCTGAAATGATTTACATTGAAGCAACATTTCTATACCATTCATCGTTTGCTCCACAAGCTCATCAGATTTATAACAATTTTGCATTTTGGACTTGGAGAAGTTATATGTACATGTACATGGATATGGATGAGTTGTAATTGTCCATTAGCTTGGTCAAGTTATAAAATTCTGAAATTTTGCAAAATGGAGACAATAGTAGCTACCTTTGAGATTGTGAGAACTAAATAAAATAATGTACATAGAGTGAATAGCATAGTGTCTGGCCATAGTAAACACAATATTAGCCATTAGTAGTAGTAGGTAAGAAGCTTTAAATTTCTGGGCAATACCTAAGTCATTTACACTTAGTACAGGCACTCCTCACGTGATAACTGAGTTCCATTCCTATGACTAGGTCATTAGGTGAGGAGCTTAAAGGTGGTTGTCTTGTGGTATGTCATGGTGCCATAGGCTGTATATTTTTCAATAGCTATCATGCAATACCACCCTTACAAACAAAATATGTAGTGTAGCATGATTGTGAACACTTCATGTAGTGAACACTAACTGATTGCAGCAATGAGACAAAGACTGAGAAAGAGGATTCCCTAAGCTGAAGAACTGGGTTAAATCCGAGCAGTCGTTAAACAGACAGGTCGTTAAGTGACGGGTGGCTGTATTCCACCTTTTCTTGTCAGAGGTACTATTTGAGTGCTGCTGCATATAAAATAGCACTTTGAGACTTTGCTTAAGAGAAAGGAGAAGACTAATTATTATATGTCTGCTTAAATAGTTCCTTGTTTCCTATTTTTCCACATTTCATTTCAAAATAGCATATTTATGTTTGGAATATCATCAATTTTAAATCACTAAAGAGAATTAAGAGAGTGAGAAAACATCAACGTTTATAGAGCACCTACTGTATACCAGACAGCATGCTAATCACTTTATATCCCACTTAATCCTTGTTACGTACTTCCAAGTTTAGTGTTATGCTAAATTTATAAATAAGAAAACCAGGGTTTACATAAGTTAAGTATTAATAGTGTGCTCAAGGTCACAAAGCTAGTAAGTTGGTATTGCTCATCTATTGCCATAGACTGTCCCTCTATCAAATAGCTAATAAATACTAAAAATCTTGGCATTTGTCATAGCATAGGGAGAGGTCTCAATTCCTCCCAGTCATTCTTTGCCCAAGTTTTATTTTTTATTATTTTATTAATGATTGGAAAAACTGTTCCATCTCTGACTTTAGAACATTAGAATAATTTCTCTTCATTGTCAAGCTTTTTGAGTCTTCCTTTTTAATGCTTACACAGGTAGGGAAGTCTCAGAGCCTTTTAATTTTTCTCTCATCAGTTTCTTATTAGGCATTTGCAACCTGCATAAAATTCTAGTTCCCTTACAATCTCAAGCTCTGCAGTCAGAGCAATGGTGAGAGGGGGATGAATGTGAGGAAACTCTCTGAGGTGAGAAGTTTTGAGGGGATTGAAGAAATCCCTAGAGGCACAAACTACCTGAAAGGGCACAGTTACCCTGGACCCTGAGTGGCAGTCCCAGCTCTGTCACTTCCTAACTGATTTTAGGCAAGTTGTTCGGCTTCTCTGAGCTTCATTTGCTTCACCTATAAAATGAGGATCATCATTCTTAACAAATCATAGTGCTGAGGACTCAAATAGATAACGATGTAAAAATGACATTGTTCTTGATAAATTGTAGCTGTTATTGTTTTACTTCTTAAGTTATTTATTTGCGTTTTCTAGGGAGGGGGGAAGTTCCAATGGAGAGACTGCAGAAGAAATACTGATTTATCTATCTCCTGAATTGTGTATGTTGGCAATTTTTTTTTAAAGTTAAACCTGTAAAGTTAACTATGCCTGTCGGTAGGGCTTAGTTGGCCTACAGTCCAGCACTTACACTCTTGTGCTAGAACAGGCCCATTTCTAGCAGCTCTGTGAGTTGATCAGCGTAGTGCTCTCCTCTGCTGAGTATCTACTGTAAACTGTATGTGCCAGGCACTCTTCTAAGCACTTTACATCTATTCACTCTCTGTAAGGCTCACGACAACTCTATGGGGTAGATACTAGTACTGTCCCACTTTACAGATGAGGAAATTAGACGCAGGCAATTTATTAATAGTAGGCCAAGGTTATGTGGCAGTAATGAACCTGGGACCAGGATTCTGATGTTGGCAGCCTGGGTCTCAAGTGCCATCATATTGTGTTTTCTGACACTCATGCTTCCAGAAGAAGAAGGAAAGGTGCATTTCTGACCATTTTTAAGTTAGGAGGAAGATTGGAATGATTTAGCTTGGCACATCCTCATCCACAGTTCTCCTAACAATCTAGGCTTATCCTTTGGAAGGAGGAGGAGAAGGCTGGTTCTGGCACCTGACTTCCTCTGCTAGGTCCTTCTGAAGTAAATGGAGCTAGCTGAAAGCCCTCATTGTGTCCACTCTCGATCTACCCTACCCCCCAGCCAGAAGTCATGAGCAAGTCTTCAGTCTCTGCATAACTCTCGAGGCCGACAGAGGAAGTCTTCGTTAACAATGCATTGATTTGTGACGGCACTTTTATAAAAAGCACAGCTTTAATAGAGGCTTCTACAGCATTTTTCTTTTTTTTAAGTGCAATGCTTTTGGTTACTTGCAAAGCATTGAAGAGGAATTAACTTTTAGATGGGTACAAGGCATCTGCAGATGTGCTGCTGCACCTTTTTGTTGTTGTTGTGGAGCAAGAGTGAAAAGAATGTTAAATTTCAGGGAAGATTATTAGGAAAGAGGATTTCTTCTCAGTTGATGAAACACAGCCTAAAGGGGCGAAAATCTTTTACCTAGCTACAACTTGAAATATTCCTCCATATGATGAAAAAAATTCCCCTGTCTTGTATGAAAAAGAAAGCAAAATCTTGTCATTTCAGTTTTATATTAAAAAAAACATATAAACATGTTTAAGAGAAGAAAACTGGTCCAGGTAGAAATTTCCTAGTCACTCCAGTCTAGGAAAAGGAAATGCTTTATCGGGAGCCTACCATGTGCCAGACACAGTCCATACATTATCTTATTTATTCTCACTTCAAATCTATGAGGTAAGTATTATTTTCCCTGAGATGTGGGGAAAAGGCAATTGTCCTTAATTCCCCTCCACCTCCACGCCCCCCTTCTGTGCCCCCAGACACTAGTGGTGGCTTCACTTAGAGTAAGTGGGAAAATGGGCAAAGTAAAGGAAGAAAAAAAATTGGAGGATTTTTCTATAATTCTGTAAGCACAGCAAATATTTTTTTTTTTTGCCTATGTATGTAAGGGGGCTGCAGGAGATTATGCGTGAGCTACACCTCACAGCTCCCTGCTCCCCAGTCCACCCTCTGCCAACACCACCACCTCTATCTTAAATCCAGGCCATGGACGTGACATTTCAATATCCTTCCCTTCCTCTCCTTTCCGATTCCTTTACCTTTCGCCAGTGGTTTCCCCCTTATTCACCTGGATGGTTAGGGTGGTCTCCTCAGCAGACTTCCTGCTTATTATCTCATCCACAGCCAGTCCCTTCTCCACACTGCTGCTGATTGCAAACGTGATATTACACCTCTGTTTATTGCACCCCTTAAATAGCCCTCATTGCCTAAGAAAGGTTGAGGAAAAAATAAAAAATGACAGATCTCAGTAAGGGCCAACCGATCAATATTACTGGAGGTTAGTCAGGCATCTGTAGTTCTGAAAGCTGCATAGGCAATGATAATGGGCATCCTCGTTACAAATCAGCAGCCCCAGGTGTCCAGCCTCCTTGGTCAGGCACACAAGGCCTTCCGTGATCTAGCCTGGACTCGGCCCTCCAGCCTCGCTTCCCACCCTCTGCCTCTCTTACCTTATGCTCCAGTCATGCCACTAGGTCTGGTGTCCCCGCCCTTGCTATTTTACCCTTCCGTGTTCCTACACCATCACTGCTCTGTTCTTCCTTTTCTTCCTTGACTTCTGGGGGTGAAGTCATCTCTAAACTTAGCTCAGGAATCACTTCACAGTGGAAATGACTCTCTCTCTTTTAGGCTCCCACCATACATCTCATGTCCACCTCTGCAACACCAGTGCATTAATTTGTTTCAATGGCTGCCTTCCGGGATAGATCTGGAAGACCATTGCATTTTGAGTACCAAGTACATAAAATGAATACACGTTTCAGTTAATTCAAGATCACACAGGACTTCAGCAGTGTCCAAGCCCATTCTCTTCTGTACTGCTCCCTGCAAGAAACTATGACATAGAAATGTTAGGCCAATTAGGGATATACTAAAGCACCCTTTCTCCTAATGATTGCCCTGGAGAACCATCTCAGGGCATACATGCCTAAACAATAATTGTATTCAGGCTGTAAAGGTAATTGGCACCTTGCTTTTTATCACTTTAATATACATTATTACTATATTCTGATTAAATCTTATTTTAAGACATTTATGTAGCTGAATAATATTGCATTATATTTTATCATTTTTAATCTAATGTTTTTCAAATTGTGGCTCAACTCCTTTAGTGGATTACAATCAACCCTTAAGAAAATGAAATTAGATGCACTGTATATAGTAAAAGTATATATTGTGAAAATACATATTTCTCATGAAGATTTGTCTCAGATATGTATATATCTGTCTATATACATGCAAATGTCTGTTTGGCGTGTGACTATATATAATAGTCAGAAAGTTCAAAAGCTACTGCTTTAAGCATTTTCCAACAGGAAGACATTTAGTTTATTTATATTATTTTCTTACTATAAATAACACTGTAATGAATTTCTCTGTGGATAATTTCTTCAGTTTGTTTTCCTAGAATAGATATGACAAGTAATTGGGTCAAAGAATGTGAAGTTTTTGGCCTCTAGATATCTTTTACCAAATTATTATCTAGAACTATAGCAAGTTACACCACCAGTAGCAACATGTGATACCCTCAGGTGACTTTAGGACTGGACCCCGAGTAATGAACATTCCCAGGCGTTAGATGAGGGAAGAAAGCACATCCCAGGGAGAGAAAGCAGAATTGTAAAGGAATTATGATGAGATTCTAGAAGTGCCTGTTGATTTGGAAGACTAGTAGGTGGTGGTGTGCATCCCTGGTTGTTGAAAAGGAGCAACGTAGCTTGAAGCCAGAGTTCAAGGGCTTTATGCACCTTGCTAGGTTTTTGGTTGTTACTCTTTGGCAACCAAAGCACCCAAAACGTTTGAAAGCAGATAGTGATGAGATGCAACTTCTGCTATAGCATGACAAAATGGGGGAGAAACAAAGCTTGAGAAGCCACTTAGGAGGCTATTTAATACTTCAGTAAAGAAACGTGTAGGAACTGGACTAGAGCCAGAGAGGTGGGGATAGAAAAGAGAGAGACACCTCTCGTTAGAGTAACAAGCTAATAACATTGAGGGTGTATAGTTAGACAACTTATAAATAGTAACAGAAATGGAGACCCAGTTGGTTTGAGGCGAGTGCATGTACTAACGGGGAACCCCATCCTGCCTCCCAGTGGAGAAACCGTGGGACAACTCCCTAAGAGGTTCCATGAGACACGGCAGGGCTCTCCTGGCTCTGGCCCTGACACACAGGTTTAAATCTCCATACGGCCTGGGTTTGGCTGTGTTTCTGGACAATGGGATAATTACATGGATGGGACACAATCCAAGTACAGAGCCATTGAAAGGAGTACTTGTTTATTTCACTATACTATGCCCTTCTCAAAAACTCAGAAAGCCATTTGTGATGGACCAAACTTAGAGATCAATACCTTTGGCAGACAGGTGTGTCTTTATGTTTCACTCTTGTTTCTTTCTCCTTTCATTTTTTCAAGATTTCATTCACTTTTTTTTCAACCCATAATTAAGCACTTATGGTGCCAGGTGCTTTGTAGGTGCCAAAGATGCAGCAGGAAACAGAAGAAAATGTCTTCCTTCAACGAAACGTACATTCTAGAAATTGTAGCATAAATCTGTATTAGAAAAGCCATCCCAGCAGTATCGAATCAGAGATCTGTGTGGCACTCTCAATTAATTCGAAAGTTCCATTTTTATTATTTTAGATTCTAGATAAACTGGAGATCATCGTTTTATCAAGACCATCGAAGTTGTTCATCCTCTTGCAGTCAAAATCTACCTACAATAGAACACGTACCAGTTATGCCAGTATACATACCTAACTCTGATCCCTAATAATAGCAGGGTGTTCTGGCCTTAGATTCAGGAGACACAGTACTTGGCTGACTAGCTGTGTAACCTTGGCCAACTGACTTAACCTCTGCAGCCTAGTTCCACTTTTGTAAAATGAATACCAATAATACCTGCCCTGCTCGTTGGATAGGGTAGTTAGGAGCCTCAAGTGAGATTATAGATATGAAAAGTATAAGGACTAAAACACATATGAGGTTATTATGGTCTCCTATGATCTTATATGGATCTGATAGGGCTTGTCCAGACAGAAGGATTGTATATTCTGCAAAGGAGCAAAGAAAGTGGGGAGAGGGAGACAGTGGTAGCATTGCACAGAGAAGATCCCAATTTTGAATGATAATCATAAGAATGTGGGGATATCCAAACATAACCAAACAAGAACTGCTTTTGAAAAATCTACTGTAACCTTCTGCCACACCCCAGCATTTAGCACATAGGTGTTGTTTTAAAGACATTTCCTGATCGATAGGTCAAGGAGAGTAGGGCAGGGAGAAATAGTTTGGCAAAGAGTTATGTACGACGTAGCATGAAATGGTGCGATGGTTTTTCAGCTTTCTTTTTGTTTTGTATTGTTTTGTTCAGGTTAGAATGCAGGTGATTTGTATGCATTGTACTGTTTCTTAATTCTTTTAGGTTGCAGGCATTATTCTTTTTTTTAAATTCATTTTTATTTATAGACTTTTTGGGGTGACATCTGTTAGCAAGATTTACTTAGGTTTCAGGTATATAATGCCACATTGTTTATTCTTTAGCTCTAGGGTGACACTTACTGGAAATTGTAGGAACTGCAACCCTAAAAATTGAACATTCGGATTTTTTCAGGTATGAGCATATGAAATGTGACTGGTTAGCGATGACACTGATCCCACAAACCGTCAATGAAAACCAGTTTCACTGTGCCATGAAATACCATATTCTTGTTTAAGTGATGGACACCTGAAAATTGAAAGTGAGTTAATAAATATTGCTGAGTGCCATACTAAGCACTGTGCTGCCATCGTGTGGCCTAAGATGCAATGGAGCATGTGGGGTGCCCTGGCCTTGGAATTAATCAGGGACCTGCACTTGAATTGCAGTCCTACCACTTACCACCTCTGTAAGCGTTCCATAACAGCTGGGCTGTTATGTGGGTTAAATAACACATATGTGACAACTCCTATAAACTATATATATAAAGCAGTTATGCTAGGACATCCTTAGGGACCTTACATTCTAGCACAATGTGATATAAGCAATAAATGATAATGACCCAACACCCATACAAAATATTGGTAGTGATAATAATAATAGTGGTAGCTAACACTCTGTGGTGGTTTCACAAGGGGGGACTCAAAAACCCCTGAAATTTATTTATAAAATATTTTAGATCTGTTAGTAGTTGCTTTGTATATTTTGGTGCTTCCTGATTGGGGGCATATATATTAATGAGTCTCATGTCTTCTTCTTGTTCTATTGTCCCTCTTATCACTATGAAATGTCCATCTTTGTCTCTTGTTTAAAAATTTTATATTTATTCTTACATGTTTAAACCTCAGTGACCTTCACAGTACTCTTTGTTAGATATAATACGCCTATGGAGATGCCTTTCCCACCGCTCAGAACAGTTTTTGAACTTGTTGATTTCGATGTCTTTTAGTACTTCTACTGTTTTTTTGTTTCATGTCTTCCAAGCATGGGCAAAACTTTTCCCTCTGAGGACTTTTTTCATTGGGGAAACAAACAAAAAATATTGCTCTGGGCGAGAACCGGTGAATAGGGAGTTTGGGGCTGAAGGCCATGCTGTTTTGGGTAAAAAACTGCTGCACACGATGTGCGCAGGTGTGCTGTCATGCTGCACATTGTTCGTGTACATCACTCACCATAAAAATGGGTGGAGGCGGTGAAAGAGGCTCCAAAAAAAAAATCACTGAAATCTGATGCAGCTGCTCACAACAGCACCAGCTGGTACACTGATACTGCGGAAGGGATTTTAGATTTCTCCAAGCTGGGGAAGCCTGTACTACAAGGGCCTAGCCCTCCAGAAGATAATTCCACTTGTGTTTGCCCCCCTCCCCTTGTATACTGTAATAGTTTAGCTGGGAATACATCTCCCAGAACTCCTTCTTCAGTGGTTCTGGGTTAGGATTGGCTGCAGGAGCAATTCGCCTGACATTTACAAGGCAGAGTGAGCCTAGCAGCCCCTGTGGGGGCAAAGTTGGTGTGCCAGGTGGGGTTACACTGCCTGGTGGTGGTGTTCTTCGACTTTGAATTTATTGGAGTCAAGAGTGGCTCCTTCTGTTCTCACGGGGCCTCCTGCAGCTCCTGTAAGGTCTGGTAAGCACGTCCGCAGCTCGGTAGAGGGCACCTGCTTTTTTCTCGGGTCACCAGCCATGAGCGGGTTAAACGTTGTGAGGGACAGTTGTGGGTTGCAGTTTTCTTTGCGTTTCTCTGTTTTGGTTCAGAGTTTCTTCCCCAACTGCTTGCTCATCTGACCTAGCAGTTCAGGCCACCAGCAGATGCAGAGGCAACAGCCTTCCTCAGCAGTAGTCTTCATCCGCTTCCCTCTTTGGTTCCTGATTAGCAGGTGAATTTTCTCTGATCCTCTAGCTTCCCTGGTTCAGAACTTTGCTTACATGGCTTTCCTCACAATAGTGTGAGGTCTGATGCCTATAATAAAACCCTTATTCCATATCAGTCATAGAGGCTCTGCTCTTCTTTTTTTTTATTTTTTTATTTTTTATTGCTTTTGGTATGTGGGTAGCTCCCTGGCTGGGAATCGAACCCAGGCCGCAGCACTGACAGCGCCAGCGCCGAAGCCTTAAGCCACTACACCACCAGGGAACTCCCGAGGCTCTGCTCTTCTGATTGAACTCTCCATTACGCACACTTATACTCTTCTAAACATTTCACATATATTTACAACACAATCCTGGTGAGTAGGTCTGATTTTATCTGCATTTTGAAGAAGAGGCAAGTGAGGAGTAGTAAGGCTGAATAGCTGGCTGAATATCACCGAGCCACTAAAGGGCGGAGCTGGGATTTGAACCCCAGCTTCAGTTTGGTTCCAGAGTCTAGGCTCTCACAGTCTATCCCATATAGTCTCTTCTGGTCATTTTCATTGCTGCTGTTGTTGGAGTTTAGTGTTGGGAGAGAGTCATGACTGAGGTTACCTCTGAGGGGCATTGAGAGCTGCATGAAGGAGCTGAGCCTGAGAGTTCTGGTCCTGGGCTTCTGAGCAAGTGTGAGCTCCAGACTGAGGTGCCAACCCACAAGGAAGAAAGAACAGGCAAATGGTGAAAAGTAAATCCAAGGTCCAGGGCTGAATAGAGGAACAGGGTTGGGTAGGTGCTCAGAGGAATCCCACGCAGGTTAGCTTAGGAGAAATGCAGCCATTGAGAAGCTGGTGAAAAGGACCTGCAGATCAAGAGTGGGAATCCAGTGGGAATTCAGCTTCCAGACACAATGATTATGGTGTAAGTAAAAAAAAAAGGAACTGAGTTAGACTAGATGAGTGTCTATTAATACTGATCTTCCTAATTCCCCTTGCCTTGGCACTGAGCCTGGGGCCCGGGGCCATTTAGGCCCCACAAGTGGTTATTAAATGGATATATGTGATTTGTGCTGCATCCTTTCCTTTGGGAACCCACCTTCCTTGATTCTATGTGTTCCAGAAAAGAGCACATGACCAGGCTTGGTCAGTTACAGTCTTGTTTTCTCAAGTTATTGAAGAAAGTGTAAGTTGGAGTTGGCTTTATTTCCCCTGGCCTCAGTGATTGGTTCATGGCTAACTATATGGTATCAGTGGGACCAATCGATGCTATTAGAATGATGTCTTTTCCTCTGTGACTGTGAGCTGTAACCATAGTATAAGTTGGAAAAACTTGTGTGTCATCTTGCCCAGCCAGATGAAGTTATCTCTCTTTTTGGAGAGAATGAGCCCAATATACAAAGAAAAGCAAAACTGAAAAGAAAAGCAGAGCCCAACCCATGTCATTTGAAAGATCTAGCTCTAGGCTTCTGCTGTCTAATATGGGAGCCACTAGCACACGTAGCTCGTGAGCACTTGGAATATAGTTAGTCTAAATTGAAATTTCCTGCAAATGGAAAATATACACTGGAATTCAAAGACTTAGTGGGAAATAAAGGTAAAATCTCAATTTAAGCATTCTGATTTCATGCTGTGAGAATAATTGTAGATATATCGTATTAATAAAATGTCTCATTAAAATTGATTTTACCTGGATCTTCTAACTTTTTAAATATTAGTAGCAATTTTTAAATTATACATCTATCTCACATTATATTTCTATTGGCTTACATGTCTCTGTACCCTGTAGTTACAGTAGCCTTTAGTAATAATTAATTAATTAATTCCCCCTTTTTTCTGATTGTAATTGAACAATTTGGTTCCCTGCAAATGCGTTAGGACAGGCACATACTGGATCTCAGCTTGAGAGGTTAGGCAGACACAGGAGTGCCAAGCACAGCTTGCATAAATCATCAGGATGGAGATCACAGAACATTAGCTCTCCATTCATGTGGCATCTCTGACCTCCCAAACTACATCTGTTTTTCTCATTTCTCTTCCGAGCTCTAGGCACAGATCTACACATATTAGCTAGATAGTTCTCTTTGGCTATTCCCCACCACAAAGTCAACATGTTATAACCAAACTGCTAGGTCCTGCTGGTCAACTGTATTCAAAGATCTAAAGTCATCCTTGATCTCATCACCTGCCCCTACCTCTTGATTTTCAACAAAACAGACTTCTGAGGCTGGATGAACTTTTCAGGTCCTCTAGTTGGGTGTAAACATAATTCATAGATATGAAAACTTACTACTCAGAAAGTCTGTTTAGTCAATCTCCATGCTCTTTGTCTGTTGCCATTCTTCCCAAGTGACAGAAGCAGGCAGATGCTGCCTTCTGGCCCTATCTTTCTCCAGGGGAAAGCCCCTGGCCACTTCCTCTGCTCCTGGTACAACGACTGCTTGAGTTAAATGATCTGCTTGAGTGCATCGCTCCCTTGTGGTGCCAACAAATATCAGCTATTAGTGTACCCAATAAAGAAGCATAGTCGAGGATTAGAGAAGCCGTACATTAATTTGGTTTTCACTTGCTTATTTGTGTTCATACAGGAGACATATAACATTTGAGTCATTTGCTTATCAAATTAATGAGAACAAATCTTATTCATTATGTTAAAAATAATGAAAACGCCTACTTCAATATTAAGGGTGAAAGAAAGGAAAGGAGCAGAAAAGAGAATGATTAGGAGGAAGAGACAAGAAGAAACCTCAAGAATGAGGCACAGCAAGAATAACAAAAGGATATTTTTTAAAAAATAAAGACGTGAGGAAAGATAGAGTGAGAAACACATGGGCACACAGGGAAAGAGGCCAGTAAGAAAAGCAATCACTGTAGAATGATGGTTCTGCAGAGTCCAATTCTACTCTCCCAAGAACTATTCCTAGCAGTTCAACACGAGGACCAGGGCCCTTGTGGGTGCCAACTAAGTGGGCCTTCTGCAGGAAACAGTAAGAGGTGTCAGGCAACTAACAGCGAAGACCCTGGGTGAGGCTAGGCGGGGTGCACAGTTACAGGTACAACACTATATGTAGTGCCTCATACTTAGCCTTAAGTGGGGCATCTCTCAACTTCCTGTAGGAGGGACTATGAGAAACTGAGACAGAGGGCCACAGACATAACATTCAGTGCTCTAAAAGCCAATGACAAGGCAAGTTATTGTACTAGTCACCTTGAGCTGCTGTAACAAAATCATAGATTGGGTGACTTAAGCAACAGAAATGTATTTTCTTACAGTTATGGAGACAAGAAATCCAAGATCAAGGTGCCATCAGGGACAGTTTCTGATGAAGCCTCTCTTTTTGGCTTGCAAATGGCTGCTTTCTCACTGTGTTCTCACATGGTGGAGAGAGTTCTGGTGTCTCTCCGTTTCTTATAAGGACACCAGTCCTATCAGATTAGGACCTCACTAATCTAATTACTTCCTAAAAGCCCCATCTTCAAATACAGTCACATTGAGGGTAAGGGCTTCAACATAGAGACTTTGGAGGGATACGATTAAGTGCATAAGAAGGACCAAGTTAGAAAGTTGGAACGAGTGTGTTGAGAAAATCCTCTCTCACCTCAGCAGAGGGGTAAGCATGGGGAGGCCAGTGAAGCACCAGAGTGGGAAGAGATACTGACAATGTAGTGATGATGGGGCAGGAAGGGATGGCCAGGGTGATGAGGCCTGCCTACGTGACGGTCAGGTCTTCCAACCATCTGCCATGGAACAGCGATAGGAAGAAAATAGTAAGTCCAGGCCTGAGAGAACCAGAGGTGAAATTTGCTCTGTGACCGTAAAGGTGAACTTGTAAGGACTCTCAAGTATAATGACCCACTCAAGAACCCTGTCAGAAAGAGGGAGGGGGGTTCTAGCATTTTTTACTGGCAAGGGTGTAGTTTCTCATTTTTTAATTTTAAATTGCCCACATCTTTCTCAGGCTTGTGACACCTAGAAGACATACAGATAGTGATGCAGTGAGAGATAGCAAGTGATGTGGACTGATGGACGTGAGGATTGATTGAGGGGAGTAGGAGGGAGCCCGAGAGCCACCCGCACACAGATGAGCTCTAGATACACTAATAAACTGAGAGGAACTTTCTGTAATGCAGAACCTTCTGGTATATCACTGTTCAAGACCTAATGGCAGGTGGTATTTTCCCAGTCACAGGTGTGGGGAGAAATGTGACTTCTGATCTTTGTTACCGAGACGGATGACATTGAACCAAGGACTGGTTTGGGGACCAGGTTCCTTTGCGTTCACTCCCGGTGCAGTGGAGCTGGAAGAAAGCCAGCTGGAGCACTTATCCCACGTGTCCTCCAAAGCAGATGTACTTTGAGAAATGGTTAGTTTCAAGTGCACCCTGCAACAAGCCTCTCTTCAAGGCAGTCAAGGATGTAATGGGGCAGAGTCATAATTGGCACGTTCACACATCTGTCAGGGAGGTTAGAAGAGGAGAAGCAGGGGGAGGTGAGGAGCTCACACTCAGAAGAGCTGGACCTTTCTGCATTCGGTAGAGGAGAGAGAGCCAAGGGGCTGAGAAGGAATGAAAATCAAACTGCCATTTAAGTTCAGGTATCTTGAAGGTCTTGCTTAAGCCATTTAGAAAGCAGGGCACAGCCAGGCCAATTTTACAGAGCTCAGTATCCCCTGACCAGCACTCGCCTGTAGTGGGTGCACGTAGTCACCTTATCAGAGGCAAGGATGGACGAGGCAGCAGGACATCTTCAGGAGGGCAGCACGGACACAAGAGCCATGCAGTACCTGGCAAAACAATTCTTCCATAGCTCTGAAGGCTGCGATCTTCCCTCCCTCATGTGCAGAGCCAGGAGCTAGAATGCAAGCAAAGCATGTTTAGAGCAGAATAACTAAAAGTGGAACCTGTCCTCTGTGGGGGCTTAGTGTCCAGGAGACTAAAAGCCATTGGACAGCTAGGCCAGCAGGAAGGAAGAGACAAGAGTTTAGAGATTGTGTGAGAGAAAGTTGAAGGCATCATTGGTGCCTGAAGGGTGAAGGTAGGGGGGTGGTTTTGTGTGTGTGTGTGTGTGTGTGTGTGTGTGTCCAGCCTGAGTGGAGAGTGTGACAAAGAGAAATTAAGTAAATAACACCTTTCTGCTTCAATCAGCAAACTCAGAAAAAAATCTGCAGACCCCTTTTTCTGGGTCACCTGCTTCTTAGAGTTCGCACATTCCCCACGTTACCTGTCTGTATTTGTTGTTTTTTATTCTTTCTGGGATAGAAGTGAAAGCCCAGTACTTTGGAGAGAAGGGTATATTTTGCATGGTTTATCTCAGTTAGTTACAGTGATTGGTAAGATAACTGTCTCCATTATTCAGAGTTCCAAGTTTGATGTTTTTGAGGATCGCATTCCACAGGCCACAACTTGTTAGGAGGGTGGGAGCCAGTGCTGGGTCTCTGAATTGTGGCTGGTGTCTCTGACGACACTGTGGCCCAAGATTTCGCAGTCTGATGGTTCTGCTTTTACTTCATGACTACAGCATCCTCAGAGACCCAGATGACCTCTGTTGCTTGCTAACGCCATGGTAGTAGAAGAAGCAATCCATCAGGACCTGTTCTCAGAATTAAACCGTCCTAGAAATTTGCAGAGTCCAAATTCCTATTTACTTTAGAGCAGGGGTTGGCACATTTTTTCAGATAGTAAGTATTTTAGGCTTTGTGGCCCAGTTTCTGTTACAATCGCTCAATTCTGCCACTGTAGCATACAAGCAGCCATAAGCACTATGTAAACAATGTACATGGCTGTGTTCGTACCAGTAAAAGTCTACAAAGACAGGGCAGGCTGCTGGTCAGATTTGGCCTGCAAGCTGTAGTTTGCTGATCCTTGATAAAAAATAGGTTTTATAATCTTTTCCCCCCTTAATAAACTGTTTCCATCACCAGAACCACTTTTATTCCATAGTTATAAGGAGAAAGGGGAGGAGCTTGACAATTCAGGGTATTTGATGTTTCTCACTGGGGTCTTGTCCCTTGATAAATTCAAGTGTGGACCCCTGATCAATCAGCATTTGAAAACCCTTCTGGACCCGAGTTACTGAACAGACTTCTAAGTGTCGTCACCACAGTCCTTATCAATAGACATGTCAAACACGGAGTTACATTGCCTCTACCTGGAGAATATGGGGATGATGGAATAATCCAGCTCCACAGTGTCCTGATTAGAAGAGAATCTAACATGTTTTTCCAGGTAAAAATAGAGTTCAGGATATCACTAACTAAAGTTAAAAGAATGTAGGTGGGATAATGCAAATGTGATTTTTCTAGAAGTTGCCATTTTGCTTATCAGACAGCTAAGAATGAGAACAGATGTTTTCCTGTAACCTCACCAAAGAGCATATGATTAGACTCATGGGTTTTGCTGGGAGATAAGTGAAATGGTATATCTGACTTGTTTTAACTTGTGTTTCTCCTTTTAGGAGTGAGGTAAGCATCTTTTTGTATGTTTATGAAATGTTCCTTATCTGTGCATTGATTTGTTGCTCTTTATTTTATTGGGTTATTGGTTTTTTGCTCTAAAATTAAAAGAAAGAGACCCTTATTTACTTATGGGGACTAGCTTTTTAAAAATACAAGTTATGTAAGATATAAGTGCGTTTTTCCCCAGTGCATTCATTTGTATTTTAGTTTTTCTCATGTTTCTCTTTCTTGCTTCTGAAACTGAAGTCATGTAGGAGGATTTTCCAAGTTAAAAAGAATGTACCTATTTTTTTTTTTTTTTTTTTTTTTTTTTTTTTTTTTTTTTTTTTTTTTTTTTTTTTTTTTTTTTTTTTTTTTTTTTTTTTTTTTTTTTTTTTTTTTTTTTTTTTTTTTAGTTTTTGTATGGTTTTATTTTTTACACTTAAATCTCTAATTACTTTGGAAACTATCTTGGTGGGTAGTGTGAAAATGAATTCAACTTTATCTTCCAAAAAGCTATCTAGTTATCTGAAAACCATTTGTTAACAAGTTGCTTTTCCCCCTCTGATTTGAGATGCCACTTATTCACATATCAAATGATCATACTTGGGTCTATTTCTAAACTTTCTGTTCTGTCTGCTCATGTCAGAACTATACTGTTTTAATTTTAAAGAATTATAATATGCTTTAACATATTAAACTAGCATCTCCCCCTTTGCTCCTCTTTTATCAGAACTTTTTGGCTGTTTCTTATTGTTTCTATCTTCAAATGAACTTTATAATTCAGTTGTTTTTTCTGTATAAAGCAATTCTATTGGTATTTTTGTTAGGGTTGAAATAAATTTATGTATTAACTCACAATTAATGTTGAGTCTACTTATTGGCGTATGTGGTATATGGTTCCATTTGTTCATCTACTTTAGCATCTTTCATGAGATTTATAATTTTCATTGTTTTTCTTCAGTTCAAAGAACTTCCTTAAAAATTGCTTGTTGGGCAGATCAGCTGGTGACGAATTATTTCCATTTTTAATTTATCTGAAATTATTTTCCTTTCACTTAGAAGAGTATTTTCTCTATATATAGAATTCTGGATTGACAATGTTGAATTGGACTTGCAGCATTTTAAATATGTCATTTCATTTGCTCTGGCTTGCATTGTTTCTCATGAGAGTTCAATGATAATTCTGAGCATTTTGGGTCTTATTAAAATTTGGCTGCATTTATTTTGAACATTGATTTCCAGAAATTTGACTATGATGAACTTATGTGTCCTTTTGTTTGTTTGTTTGTTTGTTTGTTTGGATTGTTGTGTTTTGAGCTTCTCCAATCTATGGGTTACTTTTCATTAAATTTAGAAAATTTTCAGGATTATTAATTAAATACACATATTTAATTAATAGTTAATTATGTTTTGCTGCAACAGCTTTCCTCTCTCACTAGAAATCCAATCACATTTTCATCAGACTGCTTGATATTACCCTTTAGTCACTGTGGTTCTATTAATTGTTCTGGCCTCCCCTCCACCTCCACCCCACTACCTGCACTGCAGCTTGGATAGTTTTCATTGCCTTGTCTTTGTGTTCACTGATTTTCTTTTTTCAGTGTTCAGTTTGCTGTTATGTCCATCTAGAGAATTTTTCATTTCAGTTCAGTTATCAGTTTTAAGTTATGTAATTATTTGTTTTTTCTTTAAATAGGATCTTCTTATCTCTTGAGATTCCTTATCTCTTCATTCATTATATCTACCTTCTCTATTAAATCCTTAAACATATTTATACTAGCTATTTAAAGTAGTTGCTTTCTAATTGCAAAATCTCTGTCATCTCTGGATCTATTTTTATTGATTTTTAAAAAAATCATAGAGCATATTTTCTTCTCATGTCTGGTACTTTTTGATCGTGTGTTAGACATTGTAGATGCTACATTTAAAAAAAACTGGCTTTGGTTGTCTTAATTTAAAGAGTGTTCAATTTGTTCTGTCTGGCGATTAATTTAATGAAGGATCAGTACGATGATTTCAAGGCATATCTGTAAGCTATGTTAGGATAGATACATCGTAGGCTTTCTTCTATGGGTAGAATAAGGTAAGTTATTTTTAGCTTCTCGGAGGTCTCAGTTGAATTCTTGGAGTGTGCACTGAGGCTATTTTACATTGGCTGGTTGGAACACTCATGTCTCTGTGTGTACTCTATGACCTCTGCAGTCATCACTCAGAGTCCCCAGCTTATCCCCAGGAGCTGTTGTTTGTGTTGCCTCATCTACTCTCATCCTGTGCGTGTGCAACTTAATAGTGGTTCGAAGTGTTATGATCCCTTTGTAGATTTCTTGTTCCCCGCCTCTGAGAAACTCCCTTCTTCCTGGTACAAAGCTCCACAAATTTTGTCCCCTCAAAGTCGTGATCCCTGAATGACATCAATCCAGGGAATAAACCCATTACACTTTGCATGAACATACCTACCTGAACTGTGGCCCAGAAATTGCTTTCATACAAAAAAGCAGGGAGATAATAGGGTTTACCTCTTGCTTCTCTTCTGTGAGATGCTGCTTGTTATTTATCATCTAAAAACATTTGTTTCATAGATTTGTCTAATTTTACATTTGATTACTGTGAAAATGTTAGTTTGCTATCAGTTATTGTTATGGTCAGAAGCAGATATATGAGTATGGACTGTATGTTTCTTTTTGTTTTTTTTGTTTGTTTGTTTGTTTTTTCATGTGAGTTGGCATAGTTCAGGAGGAAACTTCGTTTGAATAGATTAAACAAACAAAGCTGTCCTGCTTCCATTATCCTGCAGGGTCCTGAAATCCTCATTTATGGTATTGACTCTAAATATGTTCTTACTCTGTAGCAACTCTCTAAATGATTTTAGCTACTGCATTTGCCTTTGGAATTTTGGCAGTTAGTCACATTTGCCTCTGAGCTCGTCCCCTTATTGATTTTCAACTCTTAAGGGACTCTATCCTGGCCTGAGCTGCCTCTGTGTACTCAGATCCTAACCTTAAATCTCATGCCACAGCTGTGCCTTTCTTGCCTAGTCCTTGTCTTTGGGTATACAATCAGCTGAGACAGGATTCAATTCTTCACAGGACAGGGTGACAGAAATAAGTCTCAGCAGTCTCTAGAGTCACTGTGGAGTATAAAGACATTCCAGTTCATGTGGGCATGGCCTGCAAATTCAAGCCAGCAGCCCCTGGGGTTGTTGCTGCTGACAGCACACCCTTTGCTGCAAACCTCAGGAATGAATAGTGACTTCGCCTCTAAAGCTTCTACCCTTTGTGGCAATGAGGCTTTTGCTTCCCTGGAATTACAGCTTCATACAGTGCAGCTGCTTAATTCCCATAGAGAACCAACATGATTCTCCCTGTCGTGCCGAGATGCTCCTTACAAAGGACTTTTACAGAAGACAGCATCCCCACTCCCAGCCTTTCCTTCTGCTCTACCAGGCAGCCTGGTGACAATGTGCAACTGTTCTAGCAAAGGCGGGTAGGGATGCCGATTCCTTTTATTACTTCATCTTGGGCTGACACTGTGGGCTCCTATGACATCCAGTTACAATTTTATTTTGTCTTCTTTGGCTTACAAAAGGCTCAGCTTCTCCTACTTAATTTACAGAAACCCACATATCAAAGGAGAGGATAAGTGAGATTTTTATATGACTTGGTTCTTAGCAAGAATCTGCAGATTTTTCATGCTTTTCTCCTGCCCTGCAGGTATGCAATCTGTCTTTGGAAAGGGCGTAGAGAGACCCTGCCACACTTCTCTAACAAATAACAATTACTGTCTATTCATTCAATTTAGTCCCACAAGAAGGAAAAATTTTTATGTGGTGGTGCCAGGAAATCTAGACCTGACTTAGGACATTTTCTGGAGAATATTTGATTTTATTTAATATAAATGTGTTGTAACTTGATTCAGAGAAAAATTCTCAGGCAGTTTATTTCATCAACCATAGCTATTGCTGTTTTATTTCCCCTCTTTCAGCACTCTAAGAATTGAGATTTCTCATGCAAGAATTAATTAGAAATTTAATTTGGAAACAACACGCAGTAACCCTTCATTTCATAAAGAAGCCAAAACATCTCATGTGGCCAGATGTGATGTTCTTTACCTGATCTGTGTGGCTGAAGTCTCAGGGCGTATTTCCTGGGCCTCAGTGAGGGGCATCATCCGAGTCCTTCTAGAACCCACTCTCTCCCCCAACTCTACTGCTGAAAGCTTCTCTTTAATTGTCTGGACCCCCGGGTAATAGAGACACTGACTATACACATTGCATGACCTTTTGTAAGGGACTTAAAAGGGAAAGGAACTATAGTTCCTTTTCTCTGTGACGTTTGCTTCGGTTCTTCTTGTCTTCCTCCAGCTGTGTCCCACCAGTCTCCAACTTGCAGTGTTTTCTTTACTGGTGCCCGTGCTCCTGCTGGCCTTTGGCTGAGAGGCTTTCCCCAGTCAGTCATTTGGCCTCTGCCCCTCTCTCTGGTGCATGCCTATATTGCAGCCACATTGCATTATTAAACATTTTCATGATAAACAATTCAGTGTAGCATTCAAAATTAAAAACATTCATCCTGAGGCAAATAGGAGCTCTAGTTTATTGCAATGTGCTTTTAACAATAATCCGATATTTCTCAAAAGCAGGTTATCAAATCACAAACTGAGTGGCTTGGTGGTAGATATCTTCCTAGGGTCCCAAGGCCTAGTGACCCTCTCTGAATTTGCCCTTAATTCTCAGAAACATGGTATTCACTGAAGCTGTGAGTTTTTCTCATAGAGCTGATTTTCTATTAGAAAGTTTCTCCCAACTCCTCTCTCTTACCACACCTCTGGACAAGAGGATCAATTTGCTTCCTCCATCATTAGATCTAAGTGAACTACATTGTACTATTGTGTTAATTAAGGTGTACACTTTGAAGAATGCCACAAGCTCAGTATTATGTAAGTGAACAGAATTTGAAAATTCTTACTGTTTCTGGAAGAATTTTATTTCATTAACACTTGAGGAACTCTCTAGGGTAATCTCAAATGTTTCCTCATATGTGTCTTAAATAAGTGGTATGGCCTTTAGAGAGGTGCTTGAATCTACCTTTAAAGATATAGAACTGCAAAAATGGTGAATACATTGCTTCCTGTGTCCTCCAAGACTTCATAGCTTCTATCTTAGTGCCTCAGTTTCTCAAGTGCAAAATGGGAATTATAATAGTATCCAGCATTTAACGTTATTGTGAAAATACGGTGAGTTAATAAATGTGAAGCCCTTAGAATGCTGACTAAAACATTATTCAATAAATGTTAGCTACTGTCACTATTATTTAAAAGGACTGACTATAAATACGTATTTTAAAATGTACATCAAGTCAGTATTGTATTTAACACGATTCTTTCCCTCTGGTGCTCCAGTATCACTAGTCAGATTTGTAGTTTAAGTTTCTTCAGGCAGAACCTGAACGCATTCAAGGCTGTGGCTAGTCTTTACCACTTTTCAGTGGACCATTTCGATATCGTCTTCCTGCTTCTGCCTGATTACTTCCACTCATTCTTTCAGTGGTCTCTGCTATCATCTGAGATAGCCTCCAGTTTTACGTTTGCCCCTCCTCCTCTGCCTCTCTCCCCAACCATTGGTGAGTATTTACATGGGCTAAGACTGGAGAACGATGTAGACCAGGAAACTCTGTTGGCATTTGCAGCTGCGTCCACTTCGCCAGTGCCTATCTCCTGGACCCGGGTCTCCTGCTCTCCCAGGTCCTCTCTTCCTGTCACATCCTGTTTTAAGTAACGATCCATGCAGAGGGGATCCTACTCTCACTGTTGAAATGTTACTTATTCTCAAGGTTTTAATGTCAAGTTTCAGAAGGGTGTTTGAAATCCTTAACGACCTGATGTAGGAAGACCAGTGGTGACAGCAAGGTATGTTGTCAGGGGCATTTACTGTTTACCAGGTGCCACAGACAGAATGTTTGTGTTCCTTCAAAGTATGTTTGTTGAAACCTAACCCTCAATGGGATGGTATTTGGATGCAGGGCCTTTGGGAGGTGTTTAGGTCGTGGAGGCAGAAGCTTCACAAATGGCATTAGTGCCCTTATAAGGAGACTCCAGAGAACTTCTCTGCCCTTCTTCCATGGGCAGTGACAGGGGGCAGACAGACATCTATGAACTAGGAAGCGGGCCCTCACCAGACACCATGACTGCCAACACCTTGATCTTGGACTTCCAGACACTAGAACTGTGAGAAATAAATTTCTGTTGTTTTTAAGTCACCCAGTCTATGGTATTTTTTTATCATAGCAGCCTAAACTGACTAAGATCCAACGTGACTGGAAATGTGACCTTGCACTGGGATGACCCTATTACACCAGTTTATCCAGGTTAGTCTCAGTTTGTAGTAACACCTGTCCTAGAAATCATTATTTTTATGGAGATATAATTGACACATAACATTATATTAAAGGTGTATAACATAATGATTTGACCTACCTATGAGGTCTGTCTGTAAAGCATCCAGCCTTGCAATATGAAAATTAGAGGCATTTATGGCTGAATTTTTTTCTGGACAGCCGTTGTATATATTGTGAAATGATTACCACAGTAACTCTAGTCAACATCTGTCACAATACATGTTAGAATTCTTTTCTGGTAATGACAACTTTTGAGATCTACTCTCTTAGCAACTTTCAAATGTGTAATACATATTTTTAGCTATAGTCACCATGCTATACATTACATCCCCAGGACTTGAGTTCGTTTGTAACGGCAAGTTTGTTCCTTTTGAGCACTTTCATCCGTTTTGCCCACCCTGCACCCCACCTCTGGGAGGCACCAATGCACCAGTCTCTCCTCTGTGTCTGTGAGTTCAATTTTCTGGTTTTTTTTTTCTTTACTTTTGATTCCACATGTAAGTAGGATCATATGGTATTTGTCGTTCTCTGTCTGACTTATTTCATTTATCATAATGCCTTCAGGGTTCATCCATGTTGTTGCAAATCACAGGATCTCACTCTCTTATGACTGAATAATATTCCTTGTATATGTCTACCACATCTTTTTCGTTCATTTATCCATCAGTGGACACTTAGGTTGTTTCATGTCTTGGCTAATGTAAACAATGCTGCAATCAACATGGGGGTGCATATACCTTTTCAAGTTAGTGTTTTCATTTCCTTTGGATAAATACTTAGAAGTAGAATTGCTGGATCATGTGGTAGTTCTGTTTTCGATTTTTTGAGAAACTTCCTTACTGTTTTTCATAGTGGGTGCACCAATTTACGTTTCCACCAATGGTTCCCTTTCTTTTCTTTTTTTAAAACACTATTTATTTATGTTGACATTCAATATTATTTTATATTAATTTAAGGTGTATAGCATAGTGGTTAGACATTTACATAAAGTGATCCCTCCAACTAGCCTAGTACCCACCTGGCACTATGCATAGTTATTACCATATTATTGACTATATTCTCTATGCCACAGTTCCCTTTTTTAATATTCTGGCCAACATATATTATTTCTTGTCTTTTTGATAATAACTATTCTAACAGGTGTCAGATGATATCTCATTGTGGTTTTGATGTGCGTTTCCCTAATGATTAGTGATGTTGAGCACCTTTTCATGTACCTGTTGGCCATCTGTATGTTTTCTTTGAAAAAGAATTTGTTTAGATCCTCTGCCCATTTTTTAATTGAATGTTTTTTATTCTGATTTCTAGGAATCCTTTATATATTTTGGATGTTAATGCTTTATCAGATGTATGACTTGCAAATGTTTTCTCCCATTCACTAAGTTGCCTTTTCATTTTGTTGATGGTTTCTTTTGCTGTCAAAAGCTTTTTAGTTTGATGTAGTTCCACTTGTTTACTTTTGTTTTTGTTGCCTTTGTTTTTTGTGTCAAATCTAAAAAAGATATCACTAAGACTGAAGTCAAGGAGTTTGTCACTTCTTACAGGAGTTGTATGGTTTCAGGTCTTATGTACCCTAGAAATTATATATAGTGTCTCCCCTTCACTCTTAGAAGTGTCTTAGTTTGGGCAGAAACTTACAAGCTCATTTTACCATGAACTGTTGTGTTATAATCACCTTCCAAATTGTTTTATGACAGAAGTTCACAATCTAACATTAAATTTCCATAGATCTCCCCCTCTGCTGTGCAGCCTGGTGGTTTCTCTAGTTCCTCTATTTTAACAACTCTGTTACAAGTCTTCCAGGAGAGTTTTGTTGGGAATTATGTTAGAAAAACCTAATATAAGCATATTTGTGGTAAAAGGTATGATGAAAAGAGGATATCAGTCCCCACTATAGTAGAATAGAATAATCTTTTCTTAGTTGATACCTCCTCCTGAAGTCTTCCTTGATTGCCTAAGGCAGGTGAAGAAATCTTCAGTGCTTCTATATGAGGGCTGTCCAGAAAGTATCGAGCCATGCAGTATGAAAAAATAGAGGTATTTATGGCTGGATTTTTTCCAGACAGCCCTCATATGATGCCCTGTGCTTATATGTATTTTAGCATTTACCATATTATATTCAAATTAACTTTGCCCTATAACTATACTCCTTAAAGGCAGGGGCAGTTTTGTAATTATGTGTGCTTTCGCAGAGCTTGGCAAAATGCCTGGCGCTACTAGGTGTTGAAAAGATGTTTGTCGTTCTGAATGTTTGTCATGCTCAATTGCACTCAAGGCTATTTTTATCAACTGCTGTTGATCAAAGTTTATTAGTACCTACTTGAGGCTGCTGCCCACCTACATTATAAAACACATTAATCTGATGTATTATCTGTCACTCAGACTATCTACTCAGGATTCTATCTGGAACCTTCCCTTGCTTCCACCTCACATGAGGCAGGTGGACTTCTTTTCCTTTTTTCTACTTTTAATAAATCTATGACATCCCATGGTCCTGGTCATGTGATCCTAAGGCATCAAACATTAAATTTTAAAGCTGAGGCAATACCTATCTTACACAAGAATTTCTTGGTAAGATCCTGTTAGGGACGGTAGCCAGTCCTACAGGTACATTGTCACAAGGCCCATGGCCAAACTTATTACCACTTTCCCTGCCTGGGCCCATTGTCTCAAGTAAAGCCAATGACATAGGTAAGGAAGGTGTAATAGGTTGCTAAAAGTCAAAAGTCTGGAGTCTGAGAGAGGAGTTGATCTCGACAAAAGAGACCAATCATATGCACTGTGGAATTGTATGCCTGAAACCTATGTAATCCTTGCTAACAGATGTCACCCCAATAAGTCTAACAATAAAAATGAATTAAAAAATAAATAAATAAATAAATAAATAAATAAATAAATAAAAAGAAAGAGAAACCAATTAGGACTTAGAATGATTCTCATTCTCTGTCTATAATTCTGATAAAACATTTGAAAGTAGTGCCTCACATATGGTGTTTACACTCTGTGGATTTAAATGACCTAAGCTGCTATTTTCTTGCTTTACAATGAATAATTGAGATTTGGGCATTGCAGGATGAAAAAAAAATGTTTCAAGACCCAAAGTGACTATAGCAGTTTCTGCCTTTCAAGGAGGGTAGCGATGACATAATTTATATTAGAGGAAAATTATACATCTGTACTGCTTCCTTCTACAAAGGTCAGAGGCGAGAAAGAAAGGAAAGCATTGAACTTCAAAGTCTTTGCAAGTTTTTTTGAGGCGGGTACCAAAGGTTGTGATAATCCATTGTTTTATCAAAGGATATGAGTGAGTTTTTATGTATGCAAAAGTGAGCACAGAGCTATGACAGAATGGGGAACTGAATTTCTCTGCCTAATAGAAAGAGAGGAATTGAGATGTGAGGTTTGAGGGAAAGAGACATTAATAGTTGAGGAACAGGTCAAGGTGGTCTGAAGACTTTTAAGCACAGGTGTGGCTAATAATCTAGTATGAGGTACTGCTTCTGTGCAAACCCCTCCATTGCCCCCAATCCATAAAAATTTCTTTTATTTTCATCTTGCTTTTGGGGGAATCATAGATCAATGGTGTTCTACATCTATATTGTTTGCTTTGAGTATAGCAGAGCTTCTTGAACTTTAATATGTATGCAAATCACTGGGGATCTTGTTAAACCTGCAGATTTTGATTCAGTTGGTCTGAGGTAGGGCCCAAGATTCTGCATTACTAACAGGCATCTAGGTGTTACCAATTCTCTCACACTTAAGACTACATTTTGAATATCAAGGAGAGAGGTAAGGGAACTACAGGCAGGAAATGAAGGTGATCTGTCACATTGAACAGATTGAAAAACTTGGAATCATACGCTCTAGAGATCCTCAGAAATCTTAGGGGAGAGTATTAGATTGCCCACAAAACACAAGAAAAAGGGAGGGGATCAGTTTCATTAAATCTCAAATGACGAGGAGAGGGCAGCTGTCACTTGAGTTATAGGCATCTGAATTATTTTTTGAGTTTTAGGATTGAAACCCGTACTTGCTTTTTATGGTCCTTTTTCCTTCCTTTTTTTTTTTTTTTTTTTTTGGTAAATTCTACACTTTTCCTTTCTTCTTTTCCTTTCTTACTCTAATCTGCATTTTGCACATACCTAGTGAATGGTCTCAACTGGAGTCCTAGGAAGAAAAGTCAAGCTTACCCTGATAGTGTCACCCCTAATTAATATCCTAGATGCCACCCTCTCATTAGTATTCAGACCTGGTTTCAGCCCAGATCATTAATGGACTCTCTTCTCTGAGGATAATTACGTGTGATGCTGATGTTCCCTGCCAGTCTGGGGACCGAAGAACTCTATCATTGTGGTGGGTTCATCAGAGAGTTAAATGGCATGGCTGAAAGCTGTTCCACCAGGAAGACAACTTTTGACATTGTAAGCCAAGTTGCAGCCATCACCAAACCTGAAGTTGCTTCATAACCTCTGTGAGGCCCAAGTAATTGCTGACGATGAGAGCGCTAACGCTGACGTGTCTGATGTCAGTAAATACTATTCACTGCCCCCAGCTCCTCTATTCAGTCACCTGTAGGCCAGCTAAATGCCACAAAACAAGAGGTCTTCCCCTTCAAATCAATTCTGACTTAGTTAATGTGAGCCCTGAAATTGTAGATCCCATAATGTTTCCAAAAATCTCATTTTTTTCTCAGCCTTTGACTTTGTTGACCATTCTCCAGTCTAGTCTTTCATAGCTTTGTACCAAAGAACTTGTGCATATATTCTTATTTGATGCATATGCCACAATTGCTTTCTAATTCTCTTACTGCTTCAACGCCTTCCCGATGGA
This sequence comes from Lyroderma lyra, assembly GCA_004026885.1. NCBI lineage: Eukaryota > Metazoa > Chordata > Mammalia > Chiroptera > Megadermatidae > Lyroderma > Lyroderma lyra. The sequence goes on along the minus strand of PVJL010007593.1, from coordinate 31,631 downwards.
AGATTATGTGTCACTTCCCCTGGCTTTATGCACAGGGCAACTTGACAATTTTATGCAAACATTTTCCTTCCTCTCCCTGATATTTCTCAGAGCTCTGGCTAAGTCTGACACATTGGGGTGTGAACAGCAGCTCTTCTTATGTGGCAGGTGAGTGGGGCATAGAGGGTAGTGTCGGGGCTGAGACCCAGGCTGAAGAGCCGGCAGGACACCAGGCAGGTGGACAGAACTTGGGGCTACACTTTCCGAATTGCAAAAGCAGGTGGTCTACTTTCCAGGGAGAGGGCTAGGACTCGTAGTGCTGCTGAAGCTGAAGAGGTAGAGAAAGGCGAACAAAAAAAGCTGCAGTTTGTAAGGACAGCTGCAAAAATCAGGCTGTTTACGCAAGCCATCGGCAGTCTCTGAAGTTTATGGAGGCTTCTTGATAAGGTCAAACCTGTCCTCTGGAATGGCTGTCCCTAGACCTGCAGATAGGAAGTGAGTGAAATAACCTGTTAGAGTGGAGGCTGGGGTAGGAATCGAGCACACGATGAGCAAGTCAGTTCCTGATCTAGACAATACCAGGTGTACTGCTGTCTGGGAGAGGCAGAACCAATCACATTGCAATCCAGATTTTAGAAACATTTACATGGAGCTGGTATGAACTTTACTACTAGCATAAAGCCGAGGAGTACCCAACACACAGTAGATACTGTTGATGTTTGTTGTACTGAGCTGCATAGTGTGGGAAGACCGGTTTTTCTAACTGGAGCCCTGGATGCATGACTCAGGTAACAGGAAATTAGTGTAAGTTCAAAAGGGAAAAAATATTGAGAAAATGGGACACAGCATAAAAGGAAGGCAGCATGTTGGGAGAAGGGCTATCCAAAAAGGGACACAGTGTGAGAAATCGAAAGGTGGGGCATACCAAGGGTAGATTAGTCAGTCACTCACTAATTAATGTCTTTGAGTAGGCAGCTTCTCTCTTTCTTTCTGGTCTTCATCCCCACTGGGGTGCTTGTTTCTCAAGATCGGCCCCCTCCTGGTGATGAGTTGGCCATTGCTACCCCTAGTTGCATAAAGACACATTAGCAAACAGGATTATGAGGACTGTCTCTTCCAGCTTCTCGTCCTTGGTAGAGAGGTCCCAGTAGACCTCATATCTCTTTGGCAAGAACTAGGTTCCTGTTTACTCCTAAATCACTGACAAGCAGAATGAGGTTTCTACGATTAGCATATCTATCAGGCTGAGCAGAATGTATTCCTCAAGACTGGGGTCTGGAGTTGGAGCTAGACTCTCTTTAAATACTAGATAGAAGAAGGTGGATCAAGACATTTTGGGTAGGCTACCATCAATGTCTATTATAACAGATAATTAGGGGGTCTGAGAAGCTCCTTGTGAAGGCCAAAGTCTTGTGCCTTGTGTGCACGCCACATTTATATCCCCTCTGATAGAACACATGTACTCTGAATCACTGAACTGGGGTTGTGCTGAATACCACATGTATAAGAGGGGTTATGAGGGCTGGGAGGAGAGAGGCTGTTTCCCCAAGTCATGATCTTTGGAAGTGGAACCCACCTGTTTCCTTTGGTGTAGGCGTGTGTCAGGGAAGCCTTCTTCCAGGAGATTGCCCTTAGTCTAGCTCACTGAATGGTCCTGCTGATGATCCACAACAGAAGTTGTTGCTCTTGGTCCTGTGACTATTCCATATGGTCCTAGTTTAAAGACTAATGATCTGGATGCTCATTCCCCAAATCCCTGCTCCTTGCTAGCTAGATGCCTTCCCCATAGCTCTCAGTGCTCGTCCAGCCCCTACTTCCCTTGCTATTCACCCAGGTACAGGGACTCTCCAAGGTCAGCTCTGAACCAATGGGGAATGCATTTCTCTCTGTGACTTGGACGACTTCATGAGGGAAGTAGGGAGCAGGATACATGTTTCATGTTATCCCTTGTCTTACTAGGTAACTGTTCTGTCCAATCTGCTTCCTCATTAGGCTTCTTTTCCCAGATGTGTTTCAAGTTCAGAAAGGCCCAAGTGAATAGTGTTTTCTTCTCAACCAACTTTTAAGCATGTTTTCCACTTACTGTTGAGGGGATTGCAACATTTATGACATTATAGTTTTAGGTATGAAAGGGTGCCTCTTTTCTATTTCATTCTTACTCCCTAGTAACACTTAGTTATAAATTCCTTGGTGAAATTAGGTTGGAAAATGAGATTCTCCTAATCTCATTCTCAATGTCTTTATATGGGAAAGTCACAAAAGGTGCGTTTTATGTTCTGTCTCCTGAGGTTTAAATGCCAGTCTAACCTCTTATACCCTTGACACATTGTCTCAAGATGGTTTGACAATGGAGACATTTAGATACCATAGGATATTTCATAACTTTAAATATTTTATAACAAATTAAATGTTAATTATATGCTGATCAGGAAAGAATATCGCTGATGTATTTAATTAACATTTAATTTATTAGTCATCAAATATTTAAGTAGCTCTTATCTGAGGGATTTTTCCTCCTCATTAGTTGTTAGTAATAAGTTTTTCTTGCTATAGTTCCTACTACTCCAAGTATGTATGACCTTACTAAATTTCTTTAAAAAGATCTTTGCATACATGTACATGTAGATCCTTATAGAAAGACATATTTCTAGAGTATTTTTTTCTCAAAGTCGTTTTGTGAGTTCAGTTGATTGCTACTTAGACATATTTTCTCACAGAAATCCTACATTTATATGGTACTTCATACTTTGAAAAAATTTCATGATCTCAATTTGCCTTGTCATAGCAACAACTTTCATGAAGTTTGTAGGGTGGGTAGAATCACTGCTATTTTACACGAGTTGGAATTGCAGAGGGGTTGGGTGACCTCCCAATGTCACACAGTCAGTGGCAGAGGAGAAATTTGATCCCAGATTTTCTTCCTACAAGTTTAGCCTTGCATTACGGTCAAAGTCAGGTGGTATTTCAGCCTCAAAAAAGTCTTGACAGTTGCTTTAGTTAGCCACATTTACTTTTTGTTTCTAATATATTATGAATGGAAAATGTGGCCTTGTAAAGGATTTTCTTGATATATTTTTATTTAAAAAAGTACAGGATCAATTTTCTAATAAATGTTTCATGGACATTAGAGAAAATGTATATTCCCTATTTGGAGCTTTATGGTTCTCCATATAGTTAATACCTTTGTTGCTTGCATTATTCAATTTATTGATTGTGTTATTCAGTTCCTCTACGTTTTTGCTTTTTTTTTTACCTAGTAGGTCTACCCATTTCTGAAAGAAGTATATTGAACCTTGAAGTTTATTTATTTATTAAGTTTTGTTTGTATTGCCAATAAATATACTTCACAAATTTATCTGCTGTGTTATTTGATGACTGTGGTATCATCTTTATCTTGTATTCTTATTGTTGCAAAATATCTTTGATCTGTTTGATGTTTTTATAACCTTGTTTGATTTTTAAAAAGCTCCATTCAATTTTTATTTATATTTTCCCAGAATCTTTTAGTATATTTCTTTGTTTTCAACCTTTCATTATCACTTTAAGTATTTCTTATAAGCTTAGAGTGTTTTTTAAGGAATCTGATTTTTGTTTTTTTGTCTTTTAATGGGAGAATTAAGTCATGCAGTGAAAGGGCTGACATACTTAATGTTATTCCGTCTCTCTTGATTTGTTTTGTAGTCATTTACAAAGTCAAGCCCTCTTTTTAGTTACATGGTTTATTGAGATATAAGTGAAGCACAGTAAATGCACATATTTAAAATATACTATTTGATCATTTTGATATATGTATACATTTGTGAATTCATATCTTCAACCAAGATAACAAGTATTCATATCACCTGCAAAATTTCCCTGTATTGCTTTTTGTAATGGTAAAATATGAGGTTTTATTAACCCATTGAATAATTAGATACAATAGCAAGATAAGCAATTAACAATTTGAAAAAATCGGCTTTTTTATTATTAGTTTCAGGTGTATAAAACAACATAATCTCTGTGTTTCTGCGTAAACTTTCCCTTTCTTCACTCTTGGCTTAGACAAACACTTCTGCTTTTTGGTAATATAAATTAGTTTGAATCTTCTAGATTTTTATATGAAAAGAATCATGGAGTATATACTCTTTTTCACCTGACTTCTTTCAAATGACGTAATGATTTTGAGTTTCATCCACTTTGTGTGTGTAACAATAGTCCTTTTTAAAAAAATATTCCATTGTATGAATATACTGCACTTTGTTTACCCAAAGACCTGTTGATGGATATTTGGGTTGTTTTCAGTTTTTGGAGATTATGAAAAAAGCTGCTATGAAGATTTATATAGTAGTGTTTGAATAGACATGTGTTTTCATTTCTCCTGGGTAAATATGTAGGTGTAAAATGACTGGGTTGTATGGTAGGTGAATATTTAACTGTATAGGGCATTGGCAAACTGGTTTCCAAAGTGGGTGTGCCATTTTACACTCTGACCAGCAGAGTAGGAGAGGTCCGCTGTCCCACATCCTTATTGATACAGAGGATTATAATAGAACCCAAAGTCTATATGATATAATATAATATTCTCAATGTTTAGTTACTTGATATACAAAACACCAGAACAATATGACCAATTTTCAGGGAAAAAGATGCCAGCCCTGAAATGGTCCAGACGCTGCAATTATCAAATAGAGTCTTTAAGCATCTAATTGAACTATGCTCCAGAAGGTCAAGGTAAACACACTTAAAATGGATGGAGAAATAGGAGTTCTCTGCAGAGAAATAAATACTATTAAAAAAAGAACCAAATGGAAATTTTAGAACTAAAAACCTAATATCTGAACTAGAAAAGTTCACTATATGAACTCCGTAGCACAGTAGAGAGGACAGAGAAGTAAGTCAGTAATTTACAGATTATCTCATCTAAGAAACAAAGAAATAAGTTAGCAGAGACTTAGAGACCTGTGGAACAATATTGAGAGGTCTAACACACATGTCATGGTGCTCCTAGAATGACAGAATGAAGATATTAAGGGAGAAAACACATTTTTAAAAATAATGGCCAAAACTTCCCAAATCTGGGGAAAATAAACCCATATGTTTACAGATTTAGGAAGCTCAGGGAAACATAAACAAGATAAACTTAAAGAAAGTTATGCCTAGATACATGATAGTCAAACTGATGAAACTAAAGATAAAAGTCTTGAAGGCAGTAGCAGAAAAGTGACACATTATGTACAGGGAGCAATGATTAGAATGACAGGCCACAGAGGCCGGAAGGGAGGGAAACAGCAACTTCAGGTACTGAAAGAAGGAACCATCAACCCCAAATTCTATGTCCAGTGAAAATACCCATCAGGAATGAAGGCAAACTAAAGGCATTTTTCTCAGAGGAAGGGAAGCTAACAGAATGTATCATCAGCAGACTCACTCCATAAGAAAATGCCAAGGAAAAATTTGGGGGTCAAAGGGGCTTCTGGAGTGGAGAAAGAGGAGCAGGGATGGCAGATCTCTGTGTGAACAGAAAAGACTATTTTTGTCTCTTTTAAGGTTTGAAAAGTGTGTATGACTGAAAAAAAAAGCAAAAAAATGCTCAGGGTTTTCAATGTGCAAAGATGCAATACAGATGACCTGAACGTTGGTGGGAAGACGTGTATGGTTGTAAGGCTGAAGTGGAACAAAATTGACTCTAGTCTGAGAAGGTGAGTTTAGATATTAGTATTGTAATCTCTAGAGCAACAACTCAAAGCAAGACACAGCAAAAGACATACAGCCAGAAAACCAACAGATAAATTAAAATGGAATAGTAAAAATATTTAAATAATCCCAATGAGTCCTCTTTCTCATTTTCATTGTTTTTGCGGATTTGTTAACTTTGACATTTCATTTGTTTCCTGTTGTTAGTTTGGGAGTTCTATTGTACTTTTCTATTCCCTTTTTTCTTATTCAAACTCATGTTTCTCTACTATTTATTTTAAAAATATTTTGCCTGCTTTTTTCTCATCAAGCCCCTGTATCTTCCTTCTATTTTCCCCACCATTGCTCTAATAAAATAAGACTTTAAAGAATGCTTTAACTTTCCCCATATTATGAACTTCCAGTCCCAGCCCTGGTGAGACTTTTGAAAGATGTAATTCTTTTCTCTATGCCCAACCTCAAAATTTTGCTGAAATAGTGTTGTACTTTTAGTTCCGTAGTATTATTAAGAATTTCACTGAAGTTTATCCTTTCTATTTTAATAATTCTTATTTAATACATACATCACTCATTCCCACAATTTTGTAGTATCTGTTTATATTTGTCCCCACCCCCAACACACATGTGTGTGTGCACGTGCACACACACACATACAGAAACACACACACACAGACACACGCACAGACACACACATGCACACACACACAGACACACACATGCACAGAAACACACACACACACAGAAACACACACATGGACAGAAACACACACACACAGAAACACACACACACACACAGAAACACACACACACACACTCACACACACACATACACACAGAGAAGCTTGATGTTCACCAGTTACTTCCTTTCTTCATTATGTCACAAATTGAGTTCTTGGTTCTGATTTATTAGTTGTTTGTTAAGAGTTCTTTCTTGAGCATCTTCTTCTGGTGAGTGATGAGTGATATGAATATATGCAAATAATTCTTCTTTCTGAAGAATTAAATATCAGAGTTGGATATAGAATTCTTGGGTTTCAGTCTTTTTTTTTTCAAGAAGAAAGATATCCTCCAATATCTTCCAAGCTTCCAATGTGATGAATAAAAATTTCTATACCAGTAAATAACATAGTTTTTCTGTTAGAAACTCATAATTATTGTGTTATCCTTGGAGTTCAGGAATTTTAACATCATGTGCACAGGAGTGTGTGTGTGTGTGTGTGTGTGTGTGTGTGTGTATAATATATTAGCCCAATTTGCTTGGAACTTAGTATACACTTTTAATCTGAAAACTTGGACTTTTCTTTGTCTCAGGAAAGTTTTTTATTATGTTTATTTTAATTATTTTCTCTTGTTTCTGCATTCCATTGGTGCTTTCTAGAATGCCTCTTCCTGGCATCTTAGCTATTCTGAATCTATTCTCCAAGTCTTTTTTCTTTCTCTCATAATTACTTTCCTGTACTTTGCGATGGTTCTTCTAATTAGACTTCCAGGGTACTAATTTGGGTTTCAATGTTTACCACTTCTCTATCAAGTAATTTACTGAGATATTTAGTTTGAAAATCAAGGTTTTCAGTTCTAGAAAAATCTTTTGTATGTGATCTGAATTTCATGACGTGCTATTGATATACTGTAGACTCTCAGTTAACTGGAACCCATGGGAATTGGTAGATGCTGAATAAACGTTAAGTAGACTCCTGATTAACCAGAAGTCAAGCAACTGGCACTCTCAAGCAACCGGCAAAAATTTGAGATTTTGCCTGTTGCTTGAGAATATCAGTTGCTTGAGTTCCAGTTAATGGAAAGTCTACTGTACTTAGGGTCACTTGTCATCTGTCTCCTTTGGAAGCATCACTTTGCCAGATGCCCATTGGGTTTGTTTTTCCTTCTTGGGAACCATTAGCTGTGCTGTTATTTTCCTTTGTGTGTCACTAACCCCCTGATCTGGTTATTGGGGCATCCTAAATGGCAGCAGTCCTGATGGTAGTGAGAGGGAATGTGAGCTTTACCTTGTGGGATGGTGAAGTGGAAACACAAGTCTGGAATCTCTGGAGAAAGTTTCTTTCTCCCCAAACTCCACACAGTCTCCTCACCAGAGGGGCTGGTAGACCTCAGCTCCATAGTTCAACATATTATAGCTTCCTCGGGTCTGTGAGAAGAGTCGCATGTTTACCTTACTCTTAGAGGGGTGAAAAACTCTGGGGACCAAGCTTCTTCAAGGCTGTTGCCCAGTTGTTACCCTAGCCCTTTAACCATGGTCTTTAGGCCTCCCAGGAACTCTCCCCATTAGACATGGATTGGAATCAGACACCTCTCTGGCTCAGCTGACCAACGGTCCCGGAAGCGAATTGGGTAGGAGTCACAGATCGTGTGGATTTAGGAGGCTGGGGGGACTTGTACCGGGTTGCTGTCATCCCAGACTCCTCCTTCTTGGACAAGTTTAAAAAAGCCCAAGCTGATTCTGCCTAAGAATAGTAAGGGAAGTGGGAATAGGATTTTAAGCAAAATAAATGAAAAGAAAAATGTATGTACACATTTCGGATGTTAATTCACCTATGAGAACAAAGGGTAGACATTCACCTTAGAGAATGATGGCAAGTTTGGGACATTTTCTGTGGCTAATGTTGTATCAAGTGGACAAACACCTAGTGCTCCTTGAATAATAAATTCTACTGATGTAGGCTGGAAAATGTGGTCAAGAAAATAAGGAGTGACCTTAGGTTAGTCCTACCTAGAATATCAGGCTGTTTTGACCCATCTGAGAGATCTGATAAGGACAGTTCGAGGCGGTCCTTTAAGACTTTCCTATTCATGGCAAATTCCTGCCTTCCTCGGGGACTATTGGAGCTGGGGGCTGGGGATCTGGGGTTCCTTTGAGTAGAGAAGGGCATAGTGGGTGTCTGAAACCTCTGGTGACATCCCAGTGTGGGAGATCTCTGGTCAAGGAGGAGGACAGGAGCCTCGTGCTAGTCATGAAGCTGCTGTCTCACTTCCAAAGTCCCCCTTCTACACCCTGCTTTGTGACAGTCTGCCAGGCCCATTGAGGCTTTGTCAGCTGGTTCCTCACAAGGACTCGCCAGTGAGGGGCACTGAGGGAGATTGCAAGGATAGAGGAGGAAGCGGGACTTACTCCATTGTATTTGCTTTTTGTTCCTTTGAGTGTCATCCAGTAAAGCTTTGTCACTCTGGTTTCTGCAGCAGCAGCTGAATTCGGTGTGCAGTTTTCCCGGCGTCTGGAGAATCAGTCTCATTGGAACACCCCACACTGACCCCCCAGACATTAGCACGCGTCAGCGGGCCCTCCCTTCTCAGAAGACTATCCCTCCTGTAAGGCTGTATTCCTTCTGAGCTATAATAATTACAACTCTTTCCTCTGCCCCTCCAGCCCTGAGGGGGATAGCTGCTTGTTGTACATGCTGCCTCTGTGATACCTTTCCTTCTTTTAGTTTCCTTATTAATAACAATATAATTCTGTATAGTAAATTCTTTTTATTGAAATTTCTTCTCTCCTTTCTGTCTTCTGACTGCCTTCACTGTTGCAAGAATTTACCTGCACTTGTACCTGGGACTCTAGCATAGATTTTCAGAGCCCTGGAGACTCTCAGTCTTTGCAGAAAATGAGAAGAGGCATGAACATTCTCATTTTCTCAGTGCCCTGGACCCTCTGTGAAAACATGGATTCTGCCTTATATGATGGTTCCAGTTGAGAGCCTTCCCCAGAATGCTGTTTGGGTCACCAGAAGTTACATACTTCCAGAGCAGGCAAGGCTAAGCTCAGGGTGCTCAGACAACCAGAAATCAAGGCAGTGATGAGGAGGGATGAAACTTAACCCTCCTGAGAGTCTGAACATCCAGCTAAGGATTGGTCCTGGAAAGGGAAGAGTTACTATTGCAGAACATGCTGGAGTTTGTGGCCAGAGCATTTAGGAGAGACCCTTAGTAATGGCTGCACCGGTGGTTGCTGTAGGTCAAATTATCATGGTTTGTGGGAAGCCTGTGTCAACAATTAAGGATCTGGGCAAAATTTTGAAGGATGATTAGCATATGGCTAGTAATAATATCTTCAATTTATTGAACACTGTATCTTAAAACATGTATAGTCTTAACCCTACCAGCCCTGAGGCCCTGAACCTAACTGTCCCCTAGACCTGGGCTCCTGAGCATCAAAGAGAAAAAACCAACATGATCTAGAAAAATGTTAGTTACATGCAAACAAGTGGTTAGAATAAGATGGAACTTGGAGACATTGTAGAAAAATAGGTCTACCTTTCATTTCGAAAATTAGGTACAGCAGTAAAGCAGCTGACCCAGAAATTACCGAAAAATCGGTACAGCAGTCTAGTAGGGTTAATCATTACAACTCCTTTTGTAAATGAGGAAATAGTTTTAAATAGGTTCAGTAATTTACTTAGTCATGTAGTCTTGTAGTTAGTAAATACTGGGATTGTGCTTTGGATTCCGGTCAGTCTTGACACTAGAACTCCTGCGTGCTGTTCTTGGCCTTCTCACTACACAATAATCTCGATAGGTGAGAGGTCAGTGCTTCAAGGAGGAGGATGAACACAGGCCCGTCTTGGGCTAGAACTGCCTAGTTCCTCCTCCCCCTCAGTCTGAAAGGAGTTTGAATACAAATAACATTCATTTGAAATAATAATTGATATCTGTTTTACCCCTGGGTAGTTTGACTTCTTTCCTTCTTGGGTTCAATTTGTGTTTACTCTTCGGTAAAAGATGTGTCTTCAAAGAACAAACCGCTTTTCTTTTCTCTAACTGTGCTCTCTGTGTCCCTCCTGCCTTTCATATAATTTATTGATCTTTAAGCTAAACAGGGGCGCTTTGCCCTGTGACTGTGGAAGGATTCCCCATTCGCCCACAATTATTTAGCACATGTGTGAATAGAATTAATAGCACGCCAGGGCAGGGGGAGGGCTGTGGTTGTGGGAAGAAGGGTTAGGAAGGGGCCCATCTTCTCTCCTCCCATTAGATGACTAACCCTTGGAAGGCAGAAGTGATGCCACATTGCCTAACCTACACTGTTAATTGGTGTTAAATAACTAACTGACCAAGGGTTTCTGTTTTAATATATTTTATAGCCTGTCCAATAAGAACAACATACCTAGCCACGTGCACATGCTTTTGTCAGCCCCTCCTCATGCCTGATCCTGTTTGTGGTGCTACAAATGGAGCTGTTTGATGGGCTTACTGCCCTGTCCACAAGAGGGTGGTAGGTCTTTGCTATAAAAAAACAAACAAAAAATCCCAAACACTGCTATTCTTTAATAGGCAAAAATGTGTTGAACCAACACTCACGTTTTTATTTTAATAGTATAATGTCAGAATATTTAAAATCAAACTCAGTGAGGATCCTAAATCTGATCAAGGAGTTCTCCAGGCCCATATCATGGAGATGGCATGTGGCAATGCACTGGCCTTCGAGTCAGAGGACATGCAACGTGGTTTCGTCACTTATGAGCTATGTGCTCTTGTGTCATTTAGGATCTCAGAACTTCAAAGTTCTTATCTCTAAAATGGAGATAGAAAACCTGAATAAATCACCTCACATGGTACCAATATCAGTTAGGGTGAGATCAGCTGCAAGTAACAGAAAATGCAAATCAAATCAGCTTAAGTAATAGTTTATTAGCTTATGTAATTGGGAGCCTAGCACTAGGTGGGCTTCAGGATTGGTATGATTCAGCAGACCACAGTGTTGTTGAGGATTATGTTTCTTTAATCTCTGTCCTTTTTCGCCTTTTCTGGTACCTGCCTCATCCTGAGAATAGCTCCCCATTGCTGTCACAACTTAAGACCCATATGCTTCCTTGTTCAAATTTGGTGTGTGTGTAAGTATGTAGGCACACACACATGCATGTGTGTGTGCACACACATGGGCTGTCCAGAAAAAATCCATCCCTAAATGCCTCTATTTTTCATATTACATGGCTGGATATTTTACGGAAAAGTACCTAGCCATGTAACCGTTCTCATTATATTGACAATGGCTGGATTTTTTCTGGATAGCCCTCATATATACATATACATATATACCTACCCCTGGGAAGTATTTGGAAGAGGGATAATGTTTTTTTTTCCCCTTTTTTTCTTATAGACCCTTGAAAAACTTCAGTGTACAGTCTTACTGGCCCAAACTGTGTCATATTCCTACCCTAGAACCAGCATCTGAGTCCTGGGGTTGGGATAATACTTCTTTTCCTACATGACACATCTAGAGCCAGGTGTGGTAGGACCTTTTGCCAAAGCGTGTGGGCTACAGTGGGCAGGGGGTGGATTCCAGAATGGAAATCTTGTCAGCTACCAAGAGAAGAGGGAGTGGAGGTTAGAGTGGCAACCCAATATCCATGATAATAACATTAAGGATCAAATCAGGCAATTTATGGCTGTAATATTTCAAATCCTGTGTCCTATTTAGTCTCAAGGGCCACTCCTAAGGGTTTGAAAAAGGGAGGGGATGAGGCACTCAACACATACTCTTTCAACCAAAGCAGCTCTGACCAATGAACTATGGGAAAATATTAGAAACCTATAAGGCACTGTGTATGATATTATGGTTACTAATAATAGCAATCATAACACACAACCATAGCTTTAATTGATTTAGTTTTGTATCTTATGGACTTTGCTATTCACTTTCTGTTTAGCCAAGAGAAGAAACAGATCACTTTGTATCTTGCCCAGGTACAAAAAATGTTGAGTAATGCTGATTCCAATAAGTATATGTCATTCTCTGTTGATAATATATTTGAAAGCACCTTTTCTGCACCTGCAAATGCAGATTGGTTTCTGTTTACTGTTGCCGAGACACCTTTTATTAAGATGTAAGCAGAGCGGAAATAAAATTATGGAAGGAGTCTTCAGCTTTGACCTTCTTGACTTTGTTGCTAATAAACTGTCAAGATAACACATTACCTTATACAAAACACCTTAAAATATTCAAGACTCCACTGGTCAGATTCCTTAACCAAAGGAAAGATAAATCTATGTATATAGACAGGTAGATTACCAATTTATATGGTCTTTTTCTTGTTTATCAGTCATTGAAGTTCAAGGCCACAGTAGCTTGAATTTTTCCTGTCTGAAAGGTTAACTTGGGGATTTTGGATAAGGACTCTTGGCTCTTCAGTCTTCCGACCTTGGAATGTCATTCAAACTACAGAGTCTCCCTCTAATGTGGCCTCAATTATTCAAAATGTCTTTAATCTTACAAATTAACCAAATCCCTTCCACTGTCCTTGCCCAGGGCTCAGAGTAGGCCTTTATCAGTTAATGAAATTTGACTTGAAAAAAATTTGAGGTTTTTATCATTTATGTTTCATTTAAAACTCTTCCTCCCCTCTTATTATGAGAGTTAAAGCTACAATGAAAATCAGACTTCCCCCAAAGACATGCAGCATTATTTTAAAACAATAGATTTTATTCAAATCCTAAGTAATAAAATAAAATGGTCCTATCACACATGGGCTGGCCTTGGAAAGAGGATTTCCTCATCTATAATAGCATTTGACCTTAATTTAGGAGCTCCTGTCTCCTCTCTCCCTCTTTCTCTCTCTCCCTTCCTTCCTTCTTTCCTATCTTCCATTCTTCTCCGCCCCTTTGGTTTTTGTTTTCTCTCCCTCACCTCCCTCCCTCCTCTGGGGCTGCAAGACAGATTTTTGTCCTCAGCCAGCAGTGCTTGGTCTCAGAGCCTGCTCTGTAGGTTACAGGCTAACGAGTAATTTTGTTCCTGAGATAAACTTTTTTCTATGGCCCAGATGAGAACAAAGGCTGGGGCATGACACTCCCTCCCATTCCCTGCACTGTGGCCTCAAATCCTCCTAAAGCCTCCACCCCACACCTTTGACTTCACTCAGGGCTGTAATTTATCTTTGACGTTCACATCAAGCCTTTCTAGAACTTCTCTCCCTGCTCCCCTAGCATGGAATATTGGAACTTTAAGGACTGGCTGCTTTTTCTTGGAGCCTTAGGACTGCCAGCTGTGGCCAGGGGCAGGCAGTGGGTGATAATAAAGGTCACTGCTCCTGCCCTGCCCCCACTGCCCACCCCCCACTCCCTGGGAGCTCTCAGTCATTAAAGCCCCCATTGGCTTTCTTAAAAAATCACTCAGGGTGGCTCAGTTTGTCCATCGAATTCCAACTGGGAAAATCTCTTTCCCATGGTTTAATCTCCCTCTCAGAGCTTGGCCTGTGGATTGCCCAGGGCTGCTGCATCCAGCAGGCTAGATGGGCTTCCACAGGGGTGCCTGTGGCCGACCCAGCTGATGTCGCTGAGGCCAGGGCCTCCCACTGCCGGCCTTGCATGAACTAACTGCACACTACGACTCTGTAGGTGGGCCTCGCCTGAGGACCTGGCAGTAGGCTCTGTCCTGGATATCAGCATGGAGCATGTCACGGCCACTCCTGGGGCTGGCATACATCCCTCTGGCCACTGCCACTCAGCTGGGCTCTTCTACCATCCCTAGTGAGCACGGGAAGGATCCCTCGACAGCCCTTTCTCTGTCTCAGAAGGAGTTTGCAAATTGAAATCAAAGGATTTTGCTTGCTAAACTGACTCGGGGAGGGGCTGTTGACTATTGCAGCATTCATGGCCCACCCTCCCCGGGAGCTGGTGGACTCACTGTTAACTGGCCTCTCTGCCACTTTGTAGTGTTTTCGTGTTTGTCCAGTGGGAAATATTCTCCTGTGTCACTGTTTGTGGGGCGGGAGGTATTTTCTGTACTTTGTGTGCCTTCTGATCCTGGCTCCACCGCCTTCTGTCTGTGTGCCTTGGGCAAGTAAATCAGTTTTCCTGGGCTTCAATTTCTTCGGCTGTAAATTGGAATGTAAACTAGTATCTTTTGGAGAGGACTCCTGGAAGGCTTAGTCTAATAATGTCTCCAAAGTACTTAACCCAATCCCTGGTGTATTGTAAGTGCTCAGTAAACACCTGTAATAGTTACTATAATCATGCCTATATTTGGTTGTACTTCTATTATCTGTCAGTGTTTTCACACATTATCTGATTTAAACCCCCCAGCAATTCTGGGAGGCAGAAATGATTGTGCCTCCTTTACATATGCAGAAACCAAGGCTCAGGGGAATGAAATAAACGCCCAGGGTCACACAGCTGAGACATGAGAAACGTGCTCATCTGTACTTTGGTCTGTGTGAATCCCGGAGCTCCTGGCTCGGCTCCTCGTGGTCCCCTGCCTCGCAGCTGGATGAGGCGGCTGGGTCAGGTCCCCAGCATCCTGTGCAGGCTCTTCTCCATTAGGAAGGCACTGTGCCTGTACACCCCTCCTAATATGGAACCTCACATACCTGAGCGATCTCCTTCCCCAAGTTTCTAAGGTCAGCTCAGGTCTGCCCAAGCCCCCATGGCCCCTAGGTAAGGGACTTCTGAGTTTGGGCCCTGTCCCCCTTCCCTCTTCATGGTGGACACCATGCTTAGTCATCTCTGAGCTGGGTACCCCTGTTCACTACGTCCTTTTGACCATACCAGGGAGTTCTTCCTATCAGAGCATCAGGGTGCCCTCCCATGTTTGCTGTGGCCTCAGGGTAGAAGGGGGAATACGCACTATGGAGGGCTTCAGAGGGCTGGGGTCAGGCCTGAAAAGCGCCATGGCCCAACCACCGGGAACACCTAGCATGAGGCCAGTAGGGCTTCCCATGGCATCTTCCTTTGGGGATATTTAAATGCCTTCAAAGTGAGTGAGCCCAGCCAGCTACTTAAAAAGTCATTTGAAGGCTTCAAAATGTGGAGAAACATGGCAAAGACACCGAGACTTCTATGAGCATATGAAAAATTCATATGTAACCTTTAAACTGGGATTAACTTACACCTCTCTCTTCTCTAGCTCATGATTAGTATGCAGGTCTGGGCATGCAAATAGGTGTTATGAATCCCCCGGGATGATGGGACTGCAGGTTAACTATGTTTGAGAAATGCTGGGTTAGACCAGCTTCTCCAATAGAAGGGTTTTTGTGGCCTTCACATAATGTACACTAAAACTCTCGCAGGGGAACGTTGCTTGCAGCATGTCCAAACATGTTGGGCCCTGGAGTTCTTCCTTTTTTCCCCACAGAGCACCCCCTGAAGCAAGCATCTCAATGGACTGAGAGGTGGGAGACTGGGGCGTGGTCCTGATGGCCACCCACAGCCATGTGAACTGAAGGCCACTCCCTCTCTGTGGCCTGCAACATCCTCAGCCATATAATAAGGATGTGGGGCCACTAAATGACTTCTTCCAAATATGCCAGCCCATCTTTGCATTGTGTTAGCATAACTACTCCTTGAATGTGTTTGCTGGGAGATGGAGAGGTGGAGTGGGGTTAAGAAGAGAAAGGAAAAATGGCCCAGCGTGACCATGTTAGGCGAAGGCAGTCTGCTTATTATCTTGTATTGTTCTATTGCCTTTGCTCGGGACTCAGTATACTCGTGACCCCCAATTTCACCCCCTGCATCCCTGTTATTCCCTCCGTAACCTCTCCACAGCCAGTCATCAAGTCCTGTGGCTCATCCTCTAAGATCCACCCTTCAGTTTGCCTCCTCCTCTCCATTTCCGCTGCCCTCAGCCTCATTCCTGCCATCATCATCTCTCAGCTGGGGCACTGCTGGTGTTTCAGCTTCTGTCTTAGTCCCCAAACTCCAGCCTGTACTCCGAAGCCAGCTTAGAATGCTTTCACTGGAAACAAAAAGTCTGGATGAGAGCTATTCTCCACCTCTGCACATTACTCTCGACTCTGCCAGTCAGTCAATGTGTTGCTTGCCTTTCTATCTTATAGTCGTTTATGTGGAGAACTGCATGTTATAAATTATCAACAACTTGTCTGGCGTGTGGAAGAGTAGGCATAAAAATCAACAGGGGAGCTTGATAACCATGCAAATTACCAGGCGCCGTCCCTGGAGATGCGAGTCTGGGTGGGGCCTCGGGCATCTGAGCTGTAACTAGATATGAATGATGTGGATACAGGTGAGAGAAACACTGCCGTACATCCTGTGGTCCCCGGAGCAAAGAAAGCACCAGATTCACTGCGGAGTTTACTAGGAATGAAGATTCTCAGGCCCACCCCAGATCTTCTAAAATCGAAATCATCTGCATTTTAACAAGCTCCCCTGTGGTTTCGTGGCATGGGAAAGTTCCAGAGGCCTTGCTCTGCAAGACCTCCACTGTCTCTCATAATGAATTTTAGAGAAGTCAAGGGCCTGCCTCTGGTCCTTGGGGGCTCTGGCTATTCCTATAACTTAGTTCAGTTTTATTTGCACAGACAGTCCAGCCTCTGCCTCTCCGTGGGCAGGATGGGCATACCCTGGTCCGAGGTGCATGGCTATGGGCTGGGGACATGTCCTGGGCCTGGGGAGGAACTTGCTGGGGTTCTCTTTCTCTGGGTGCTGAGCACATTTCTGCATGTCCCCTCTTCCCCCTGCCCCTGAGGAGACCCCCTCCGCCTGCTGCAGTTTTATTGCTTTTAAAATCTATTTTATATTCCATTATGTGATTCCGCTGTCCTCCCTCTCATTCAGCTGTAGTACATGCTCCATTCTAATCTAGGTTCAGAACATTTCATCAGATGGCCTCCGATTAAAATCCAATAAAATTTAAAGCAGGGGAAAGTCTAGACTAAAGGAGAGGCCGTATAACAAATGAGGTTGGAATGAAATTCCATTTCAAGCCTTCAGAACACTTCGGGGACCACCTCTGAGGCCTGTATTAAAAAGGAAACAAAACAAAAATAAAAACTCCCTCCCCCTGTCTCCTGCCACGCAACCTGTTTTGTATCTTTAACCTTAGGAATCAAATACTGTCTCTGAGGACCTTAAGAATTTAGTACATTTATTAGGTACTTACTGTGTGCTAGGCGTGGGTACCAAATACGATTCTTTCTTTCTATCTATGTACTTATCAATGCTGTTGTCTACCTGTCTGTCTATATATCTATCCATCCATCATCCATCCACTTATCCATCCATCCATCCATCCATCCATCTATTCTTCTTCATTATCATCATCTGTCATCTATTTTATATCACGGCTGCTGCTTGCAGGTCCTTGTATTCATAGCCACTCTTTCTGGGACGTGCACTGTCTGCACGCTGACCACCTTTCTCCTTGCCTGATCTGCTTGTGGCTGGCCCCTCTGCCTGGCTCTGCGCCTCCTGGGATGGTGCTTTCTCTACACGGCACCCTTTCTCTCCTCCCACAGGCTGCTCTTCCAGCCCGGGCAAAAACTGACAGTAGGGAGTGACACGAGTTCTGTTTTGTTTATCCTTGACAAAATGCCTATTATAGAAAATGGATTGTCAACCTGTTTCCAATATGTTTTCTTGCCACGTTTCTCAATATATGTAATTAGATGCACCCAGCTTACATTTACTCTTTGCCCCTTCATAATTATGCTCCCTCCCCTTTTGCAGAAAAAAAGTTTCCTCTGCATAATTCCCCTCACTTTAAAATAGCAAACAAAGCTGCAGCCAGATACACTGTCATGCACACGCTGACACCTTTACTCAGAATCTCCATTATAATTTCTTAGTGTAAAGACTTTTTTTGCTTTATGCAGCATTTTACTTTTTCTAGGAACTTAAGGAATTGTTGTAATTGCCTGGGACAAAACAGGGGCAATGTGAGAGGAGAGACAGAGTGCAATTAATTTTGTCATTGATTTGGGGACGGTCCCTCCATTTTGCCCTAACATACGTTAAGAGATGGGGTGGGGAGACAAAGAGGTGGGGTGGGAAGGAGGTGCCGTGTGCTTAGGAGTAAGATCGTACCGTGCATGTGCAATTATTTTCTGTTGGGCTACCGGAGTGGGAGTGAGAGAAGGGAGCTGAGCTGCAACTCACGTTGTAGTTTCTGTTGTTTGTAAAACCAGAGAAGAACTGCAGGGAGGTTCTGTATTACCTGTTATGCAGTTTTAAATATTTCAATTATGCTTCTCCATTGGTATGGAAAATTGAGAGTTGGCTATAAAATGCTTGTAAAAATAACCATACTTGGAGCAGTTTAATTACTTTAATGAAATGGAGACAAATATTTGTAAGTGAAGAGCATGCTCATAGATAATGCAAGCAGAGTACATGTATTATTCAGCAAATGACTTAATTAGTTTTTAATTAGTAGAAATTGCCATAATTTTTCAGCATATCTTTTATTGGAATGGTTTTTAATAATAAAATAGCATGTGGATATCCTTTGTAGAAAGCCATTTACTGTAAAGTAGGATAACAGATTTGTTGTTTCAATGAGAAAAAATCCAGTTCTATTATAAGCTAATTATAACTCGATTGTTTTAGCAATGCTCACCACAGTGCTTTTGGTGTGTCATCTGTGGTATTCGCATATCTAGACACGTGAGGCAACTGGAAGATGACTACATTTCTAGATTCTTTCACTCTTTGAAAATCTATAGGTTTCCTTCCTTCCTTCCTTCTTTCTATCCTTCCATTTATCATTCATTTATCCATATATTTGATATTTATGGCATGCCAGGAATGGTACTGGGTATGAGAGATTTAAAGGTTTCTAAGACAGAGGGCCTTGGAGAAGTTCACAGTCTAAGAGGGGAGACAGACACATAAATGAATAGAATTAATTTGGTGAATGGCCTCCTACAACCAAGCATCGAGTGGTCTTAAAACAAAGATAAGGACACAACCAATTCTTACTGGAAGTTTCAGAGGATGTCATGTAGAAGAACTGACTTTCAAGTTCTTGTAAGGACTTCCAAACAGTAGGAGCTTTAGGAAGAAAAGCAGGGAGGTGCAGAAACAGTCAGGGATAGAAGGGAGTAGCTGGAATGGAGTCTTTCCAGGGCCTTGGATGCCAAGCTATGAAATATACTTTATTTATTTGTTTCTCTTATTTTTTTTCTTTTAATTAAATTTATTGGAGGCAACATTGGTTATTAGCATTACATCAAATTCAGGTGTACAATTTTATAATAAAGTATCTGTGTAACTCCATTATGTGCTCACCACCCAAAGTCAAATTACTTTTCCATAGTTTCCTTCTATCACCTTGTATTTCGTGACTTTACGTGAATATTTTCTCTAGGTGTTATGTTAAAGTAGTATATGCTCATCATGAAAAATTTGGAAGAAACAAAGTAGTATTATAAAGAATAAAATAATAATTGCTTATAATCTTACACATTGTTCATGTTTTTGTATTTTTTTCTCTGCATACAAACTCACTTAAAAATAATGATGGGATTGTGCTTTATAGAAAGCTTTATATCCTGTTTCGTTTACTTAAGTGCATTGTAAGCATTTCCTCATGTTCAAAATTCTCTGTAAATGTAATTTTTAGTGACTGTGTAGCAGTCCACAATATGCATGTTTGTATGGCCTGTAATATATTTAATATATAGTCCTCTATTATCAGGTATTTTTATTGACCCCATTTATTACTATAATAAATAATGCTGTAATAAACATATATGCACATAAATTTGCCTGCGTTTCTGATTTTTTTCTTTAGGGTAGTTGTCAAGAATGAAATTACTAGGTCAAAAGTTATAAAAATTTAAAAATTTTGCTGCATGTTGTCTTAGTGTTTGCACAATGGCAGAGGATTAGCAATGTAAAAAGTATAAGTCCTAGTGGGCAGTAGGGAGTTTTTATAAAGTTTTTAATCTTTGCGAGCTCGATGGAGAGAAAATAGTATCTTGTTGGAGTAACTTGAATTTACTTAATTATAGTTAAGTAATTTTATTTAACATGTATTTTAAGCAGCTGATGGGCTCCATGGTTTTAGCAGCCATTCATAATTTTTTCTTGGAATTGTCTAATCCTTTGTTTATTTTTCTATACTGTTTTATTTATTGATTTATTATTTTATTGCTAGGTAAAATATAAGCAAATCTGTCAAAAATATCCTGAGATTTCTTCCATTCCTAAATGGTGTTGTTCAACCTGGTGTTCTCAGGGACCCTTAGGTAACCCTGTGCCACATGCCAACAGGTTTCTCAGGCTGTGCTGTGAAAACACAGGCTTCGTCTGTGAACACCGAGGTCTAGGTTATTCTCATGAGAGTATATGCTATAACAATGGAAAAGAGAAGGAAAACTTAAGATGTTCATTAACTTTATAGTGTATTACGTCACCAATGTGTTTGCTACATAGTGATATTTTTTGTTAGGAATGGGAAACCCACCTCTTGGAGCCCGATGCAAAAAGGAAAGTTGTGATTGGATGTCATTACTGTCAATCATGTTTGTTCTAATATAGGAGGCTGTGGCCTCTCAAGGGAGAGATAGAGGAACCAGGTCACTACATGGGAACTTAAGTATGGTTGCACCTAAGCCGGTGAATGTGGTGTGTGTGTGTGTGTGTGTGTGTGTGTCCAGTTTGGCTCAGGCCTTTGAAACAGTTCAAGGAGAATTGATATCTGATGATTTCTTAATGTTATCTTGAGTAGAAAATAAATGGACTGTTGAAAAAAATGTCTGATTGATATCTGGGCCTTTCACTCACTGCCTTTAAAAGGGAACCTATTAATTAACTTGGGGCCAACCAAGGAGAAAAGAGTACTGATTTTTGGCCAAAAATTCTTCTAAATCTTCCAATTCTTGTAATCTATATCAAACAACCTCATAATCAAATTAAAAGGCAAACAACAAAAAAGGAAAAATGTTGAATAATATAATATCCTGAAGAGAGAGTTCCTCATTCTTCTTTAAGGCATTTTAAAAAACTATTATACAACAAGTTGACAATGCACTGTAGAACTGTATGCCTGAAACCTATGTAATTCTTGCTAACAGATGTCACCCCAAAAAGTCTATCAATAAAAATGAATTTAAAGAAAAGCTGTTCTTTTCTGTTCAGCTTTCCAAATGGAGTTTAGAATAACTTTGTCAAGTTCCATACCTCTCACTTCCAAAAAATCCAATAGAAAATAATTAGAAATGCAGACAAAGATTAGTGTACACACATTTTGTAGTATGTTTATTAATATATTTGATGAATTGACATTTCAGATAAATAAGATTAATGCTGAACAAACATATGACCATCCAAATATCTCATAACATCACACAAAAATGGGAGACCAAGTAATCCCCATCCCAAATGAGACAGGTGAGCATCCCATCCCCAACACAAGCCTCACTAAGCATAAAGTGACAAATGCATATTATCCCTCCATGAACAGGGCCACAGGCCTACTAAGAAGATGACACTTAGGACTATGCTCTGTTAAATGGAGTTTCTCGGCTCAGTCCAAACACAGGCATGAAACAATTTCTCTAATGTTCTGTGGACAAGAACAAATAAGCAGATTTTGGGTAACCTGGAGATGCGGTGAAAGGCTCTGGTTAACATGATGTAATGATTTTGACAGCAATGTGATGAAGCCAGCTTGGCAGAAATGTCCTTGTATGTCAGTATGTTGGCCCTGAAGGACTTCAGTGATGGACCCACACATGGGGCTGCCCAGAATTCCAGCCAATTGTGGCTGCCTATTTCAGGGGGCATTCGTTGCTATGGTTCTGTTCATTTTTGAACTTGTGGAAGGCATCTTTGCTGAAAAATCATCTCTTTAGAACTCATTTAAAAATGAATGAAGCATTTGCTTGACTGAGTCTTGCTTTTTATACTTTTACCTTTTCACCATGCTCATCTCTGCAATACCCTCAGTTCTTGTGCAGGTTTATTTGTTGACTTCTTAGTTGTCTCTGGAAGCTTCACAGGTAACTTCACAATTGATGTAACACAAACAAACCTCAATTTCCTCATATGTAAAATGGGATAAATATATTGTCCGCCTAACTCACTGTTGTTTTGATAATAAAATAAGAGTTATTATGTGAAAGTGCAACACAAATATGAGATATTATCATATCTCAACATTATGTTTTAGCATTCATCAATAGATACGATATGAATGAAGATGTCTTTGAAGATATCAGGACTAGCCTCGTTTTGCATTTTGTGCTCTTTGCAGTAAAACAAGTTTTTCACAAAGCAGGATATTTGGTCAAAATAGCTATCATTATTTAGTGAGGGAAATTCTAGAGCCCTGGTATTTGTATCCAACATTGTTTTACTTCCATAGCCAGGGCTTGTTTTAATTGTAACCAGATAGAACCTTGTAAGTTTCTTCTCTGCACCACAAGGTGGTGCTAGTGTACCCAATAAAACAGTTTACCCAACTACTGACTCAAAACTCCTGTTGCAGCCCTAATTTATGATCAGGATTTACAACCGATTGCCCATGACTTTATCTTTCCTGAGCCATCAATTCTTGTTTGTCTTTTAAAAATTCTCCTCCTATGAAATTGCTACACTGTTTTTTGTTTTGTTTTGTTTTTTGAGGGTTGTTTGCTTTTGTGCCAATCCATACTTACATTTTCATTTACTGACTCTCGATTTCCTTAGGGGCTGGTGCTGGTCTTTCTTTAGCGGAATACTACAAGACCCAGTCTTAGGCTTATTTGTAGAATGTCACTGTCAGGTTCTGATTTTAAAATTATATGATGGATGGTGAAATGGGAGGAGGGTGTGAATGCGTTTGTGTGTTGCTGAGATGTTGCTCTGCAGAAGGAGCTTTGCGCTCCACAGTGGGGGAACTGTGAGACCCATGGGCAAGTGACTTGACCTTTCGGAGCCTCAGTTTACCATCTTTAAAATGGTAATATGTAACAGCAATCTCTTTGGACTGTTATGAAGAATAAAACTGGATGATAAGGTAGTTTTTTTAACATCTGTAAGTTGGGATAGTAATAATAGTTACCTCTTAGGGTTGTAGACTAAGTAAACTAGAAGATACTTAAAACTCCTAAGTACAGTGTTTGGGACTTAAAGAGTGCTCAATGAATATTAGTGGTTATTGTCATTATCACCAAGGATGCCGTAGATTCTGTGTGTGGGGCTGAGGGTGGGACTGGAGGACCCTAATCTTTGATTCCTTGGCTCTCTGTGATTATTCATAACTGCCTGTTCATGCACAAAGATGGACATAACTACATTTGAAGTAGTAGGACGTTTTGCTCCTTTCTTTTCCCATTCCTTTCTGTTTTTCTTTTCATTTAAAGACAGAATAAATTATTTCCATTGAAGCCTCCCTCTCCCCCACCTTTAGGATATGAATATGTGTTTCTGTAAAAAGACCTGAAGAGGAAGATGGGAGACCTAATTTTCCTCCTAGTCATGCTGTGAAGGAGCCCTGTGGGATTAGAGAGAGCTGGCCTGATCGCCAGGGGACCCAATGTCCAGAGCCTTGGAAATATAACTCCTTAAAATTTAATGACTGACATTCTCTGATTTGATGATTCTTTAAATGGGAATGATAATATTTTTTTCTTCCTATCAGACAGTGTTGTCGTGAAGGTAAAAATGAACATGCAAGATGTGAATGATAATATTGGGGTTCCAGATGTCAATATTAAAAATAAAGATTATTAAGTATCGGATGTATATGGAAGTACTGGGGAAAGAGGTCATGCTTTCGGAAGGCTGACTGGACAAATGATTGACCTAGTAGTGTTCAACTATCAAATCAGGAAGTAAGGACATTACATATTCTTTCCCTCTCTCTCTCACACACACATGTACATACCCCTCCCCCCACACACCCTAGTTCCAGTTTAAAATGTAGGACAGTTATTTGTCCCAATGGAGTTGAAAATGGAACAAATAGTAAAATATGGGTCACTCTCAACTATGTTTGGGATATCTAGTGGTTTTGCCTTAGGGGAAACGTCAACATCTAGGGCAGGGATCAGCCCCTGGCCTCTTCTTAAGAACTCTAGTGAACCAAAACTTACCTGGACATGAGTAGGCATGGGGCATAGGCAAGGAAGAAGGTCAAGAGCAGATCCTAGAAAAAGCAAGGAGGTGGGAAAGAGAGAAAGAGAAGGGAAAGTCAGAGAAAGGACAAAGAATTGTCCATTGCTGGGAGTGAAGATGTTATCAGCTGTTTTTAGACGCGAAGTAGAGAAAAGACTAGAGAAGTGTTTCGGAGTTAGGAAAATCAGGGCTGGAATTCCCACTGTGTTGCTGGCTGACCCTGTGACTCTAAGTAATTTATTTACTCCATCAGCTTCCTTAATTCTGAAGTGGGTTAGTAATATACATCTTTGCATGGTTGTTGTTAGTTTAGCAGGACAAAATGTCCAGTGTGTGTGTGTGGTGAGGGGAGGGTGTGCGCGCATATTCTTACCCAGACTTGAGGTTGTCTGCCTGCCATGCCCTTCTGGAGCTTGTCCCTTCAAAGCTGTCTCCGTGGAAGCCTAGGTGAAATTGTTCTGTGTTGTCATATGCAAACACTCCCATTGAGAACATTCATCATTGTCAAAACTGTACAACAGAATGGCTCCAAGGACAATATTCTCTAGACCCCCTTTCAAGCTGACTTTGAAATGTAATCAACACTGCTTGGAGGTAGGCTTTCAAGCAGACACAAATATAATCACAGGGTTATATGGGGGAATGTTAAATATTTGCTAAAATCAAGGCATCCTATGTTTGTAATACCTCTAAAGTCATTTAGCTTGGGAAGTAATTCTAAAAAGTACATTTGGAGTATTGAAAAATATTTTGTTATAAAGCATGTTCTAAATTTTCTGAGAATTGATTAAGTAAGTGTTGGTCTGGGATTGGTACAGGTACCATTCATTTTTCTTCTTTTAAAAACTTCCATCTTCAATCTTCTAATACATTGTCCATTCCTCATGACTCTGTCATGCCAATGGAGAGGAACTGAGACACAGCTGCAAACTCCTTCAGCACCTGAGATAGAATCAGTCTGGGTTCTGCTCCCTTTTGTTTTTCTTGCTTTTAAAAATAATGATTTGTCTTAGTTCAGTTTCTGTAACAGAATACCACAGACTTGAGTGGCTTAAATAACAGAAATTTGCTTTTCTCCGTTCTGGGGTTTGAAAAAGTGCAGAAAGGCACTGACAGATTTGGTGTCTGGTGAGAGCCTACTGCCTGCTCCTTAGATAACCACCTTCTCTGTGTGTCTTCACACGGCTGAGGGGAGCTCTGTGGAGTCTCTTTCATAAGGCCATTAATGTGGTACACGACGGCTCCACCCTCATGACCTAATCACCCCCCAAAGGTCTCACCTCCAAATACTATCACATTGGAGGTGAAGCTGCAACTTGTGAATTCTGGGAGGACACAAACATTCAGTCAATAGCATGATTCTTTATTAGAATAGGAATAACAATAGCTAAATTTGGGTATTGTCTTAAAAATTTTTAAGTACGGCTGTATGCATTATCTCAAGTGATTGTTAGAACCACTTGAGAGGTTGGTACGACTGGTATTACTGTTATCCCTCATTTTAAAGACGAGGAAACTGGGGCTCAGGAGATTAAGCACTGCACTCAAGATCCCACTGCCATCTGCTTGCAGAACTTGGTTCTACAAAGCAAGGAGCTTTTGACTTAATTCTTTAGTGTCTGGTTAAGTATGGGTTCTACTGTATATGTGCCATTTTTGAAAGAAAGTAAGCTACAAATAGACAAAGGACATGCTCATTTATGTATGAGGGAGGGCTGATAAATTTTGCCTCCACTGTAATATTTTTGTTATGTTATGCTTATCTGGATATAACCAATTCTATGTAGTCACATCATAGCTCCCCTCCATCGTTCTTGGCCTCGCACACACAGATGCTTACGTTTTTCACCCAGTGTACATTGATATGGGAGGGTGTTCAGACCAAAATATAGTCAAAATGACCTTCCCAGCTGTGGCCTGAGTTTTTAATTTTTTTGGCTATTTGTGGAATCTGAGAACACTGATAATGTATCCTGCTCTCTCCTTAGAAATTCCTAATTCACCAGGAATTTCTTTTTGTGTGATGTGACCATTTTCACAGGTCAGTTCTTCAATATGACCTTGATGAAGCTGATCACCTGCAGTCACAGCCTTCCACTTCGTGGTCTGTCACTCACATCTGCTGCCCCACTTTCCATCTTTGAACCACTTTACCCAGCATCTTACTGTGCTCACATCAGCACACTCATCACCACAAACGACTTGCATTCATCTGTGAATTTCAACTGCAGGAACTTTTCCTGATGTTAAGAATTCAATAATAGTGCATTATATGAACTGAACATCTGAACACTCCTCTGTTTCAATGTGCACTGGGTGAAAATGCAAGCATCTGTGTGTGCAAGGTCAAGAATGATGGAGGGGAGATACCATGACGACACAGAACTGGTTATATCCAGATATGTCTAATGTAACAAAAAATATTACAGTGGAGGCAAATTTTATCAGCCTGCCCATGTGTGTATCCAGATATAAAACATTTCCATCAAAACAGAACATTCTATTAGACAGCACTGTGTGTGTGTGTGTGTGTGTGTGTGTGTGTGTGTAGTGCTGCTCAGAAAAAATATTCTGCAATGATGAAAATGTCTATAGTTGTACTGCTGTTTGCGCTATCCAAGTACGGTAACCATTAGCCACATGTGGCAAGTTTGAGTGAGGAACTGAATTTTTAATTAATTTAATTAAAAAAAAATAGCCCGCCCATGCCCAGGAGTAAGTGGAACAGGACTCTTTAGCCAGAAGTCCCTTTCCAAGGTCAATACTGGGTATATTCACCTTCTATGGAATCTAAAGGGGTGAATACTAAATATGCTGAGAATTTCCCCCAAGGAGACTGTTTTAAGCCCCCAAGTGATTGCTGGGAAGCCTTGCAGGGGTGAGCAGAGGGAGATGCAGGCCCACAAAACTCCGTTCCTGCACATCCACATCTTAGTGTGTACATTTGAATTCACTGCTTGAGCAAGCCTCAGGCTCTTTGGGGCTTTTGCCTGCTGAATTATACTCATAGGGCTGTGCCATCCTGTGTATGAGACTTTGATGATGTGTGCTGCTTTCTCTTTCTGCACAGTTTGAAGTGTGGATCCCCACAAAGGTAATTGGTTGTGGTCCTGCTTAGGAAGAACATGGAGCTCCCGGACCACCTTCCTCACAGTCCCACAGTCAGGGCCCCCACGAAGCGGCGGATGCAGTGTTAAGAGCATGGACTCTGGCACCAGGCTGCTCGGGTTTAGATCTCCCCTGTGCCACTTATTAGCTGCTTGGCCTCAGACGAGCATGTAAGTATCTGTGCCTCGGTTTCCTCGTCTGTAAAGCGGGCCTGATAATAATAGTACCTACTTCATAAGGTTGGTGAGAAGAGTAAATGAGTGACTGAATTTAACAGTGCCCCACACAGAGAGCACCGTGTCGGTGTCTGTTGCTGATACTGTTGTAGGCTTAGCCTCATTGTGGTCTCAAAAGCCAATTGGGACCAAGGGAGATTTAAGGAACACCAGGCTTTCAGCAGCTGTGCAATGAGGGATTTCCTGCTAATTGTACCCAAATCGTGAGTGCTTGCCTGTCCCATCAGCTCCTACCTGTGTTCTCCAGACCCCACCACTCCGTCTCCAGCTACACTTTTCCAGGGCTGGTCCCTGTCTGTGTGCCGGTGGCCGTGCCACTTTTACTTACTAATGTTCAAACCATCTGCTGACATTTCTGCTGTCAAATTCTGGAAGCTTGAGGGACCCCCTGCCCTGCTCCATTGGTTTGTCCATTCCTTGGGTTGGTTATTTGGCCTTTCTGCTTCTCATCATGTCTCCTGTTTATTTCCCATCAGGCACTGTTTTAGGGGTCAAATTAGACCTTTTTGATTTTTTTCTTTTCTAATTTCTCATAAAGCTGTATTTTTTTTTTTTGCTGATAGGGTCAAAACCTATCTTTTTTCTTAAATTTTAAAATCTGTTGATGTAAATTTCAGCATTAACTATCTTACAGTCTGAGCCAAGTACTCATTCATTCAACAGACTTTATTTATTAAGGGTCCTCTATACGCAAGGCACTGTGCTAGGTGCTGGAGATTCAGGGTTTTGCATAATTCCAGGCCAAGAAGTGGGTCATCAAAAATGGCTGCTCAGTTGTTTCTTATGGGATTAAGCACAGACTCACACTTTTCCAGTTGGCTGCTATACCTGTAGAGAGATTTATGGCAATGCTCACAGGTGGGAAGGGCAAGGAAAGCTAAAATTCAAGGAGTTGACGAAGACAGTGAAATTATCACCAGGGTTTCTGTCTCTTAGTTCATAGTCATCCTGCTTGGTGACTCCATCCACTTGCTCAGTGCAAAGGATGGCATGGGTCCCGAGGAGGCAAATACCTAATCATGTCTACAACAATCCACCAGTGTTCTGCAAAATGGAAGTGACAAAACGTATCAGAACTCCCAAGTTCTGAAGAGGTGCTTGGAACTGTAACTCTGAATTCACAGATCGAATCTTGTTTCAGATCCAAGGCACTGCTGGCCCCCGGTCTGATTTGTTATTCAGGAGGAATTTACAGAGCAAAGCAATGAGACCTATACCCACAAACATGCCTTCTTGGTTAATTTGCTTTTTCAAATACAAGCAGTTTAACCTGGGCACTATTTACCGGTCCCTGCCTCAGAGGAAAGAAATGTTGAGTCATGTCAGATTTATTGTCTCAGGAAGTTCAGTCACTACTGGAGGAACCCCAGGGGCCTCCCCTGGCAGTGGCTGAGGCCTCAAGGTTGGGCCGTGGTGACAGGTGCGAGGAAATGTAAATTCTACTTGATATGACACAACTAAGACATGGCCGATGCTTGAAACAGAGCAGAGAAACAAGGCAAAGGCATAGAAATAGGAAAACCTCTGTTGTTAATATGTGTATTTACATGGCATCGTTGAAGATGAAGCTTGCTGCCTACACTACTTTACTCTGATTCAGTGAGTTTTACAAGACCACAGGGGGACATGTTCCAGTTTGAGCAAGCTGGAAATGTCTTAAAGCTGACAGAATAGTGGTTCTGTTTTGGTTTAATATTTTTGATCCAGATCGGGTAACCGCAGTTTCTGTCATTTCTAGGCAATATACCCTTTTCTGTTTTCCTGCTGTTTCTTTGACTTACTGGAGGATTTAATTTCTTGTATGTGTAATAAGGAAGCCAAATAAAGGCACTCATTTCAAGTTATTATGAAGAATTTTCCAAAATTATGTAATAGATCTTTGATTGGTTAGCTAATTTTATTTTATTTTTTTTTAATTCATTTTTATTGTTAGACTTATTGGGGTGACATCTGTTAACAAGGATTACATAAAAGAGAAGTCACACTAGATGGTGAACTTATTATACAACAAGTTGACAATGCACTGTGGAATTGTATTTTATTCTTTATTGTTAGACTTTCTGGGGTGACGTTAGTTAAGAAGAATTTTATAGGTGTACAATTCTACAGTGCGTCGTCTATGTGTTGTGTTATGTGCTCACCACCCAGAGTCAGTGCTCTTTCCATCACCACGTATGTGGCTCCCCCTCCCTCCTCTCCCACCCCTTCCCCCACTTGCCCCCAGGTAACCACTAAGCTGTTCACTACGTTCATGAGTTTTCTTTTTTTCTTTGTTGCTTTCAGTTTTATATTTCACATATGAGTGAATTTTAAAACTGATGTGTTTGACACGAACACATATATTTTTTTCTTTTTTCTTTTGTTCTAGTTGTATTTCTATTCTTGACGTGAAAAACTGAACTATGACTGGAATTTGGCTTTCCATTCCTAGACGTGCAGAACGGGACAGAGGGAGAAAATTTCAGGAGAAAGACATAGCCAGGTAAGCCCAACTGGGATTAGATTTGCAGTCGGGGAGGTGAGTGAGTGAACATTTAGAAGATAGATTTGGTACTGGCTCTGAGACTGACACTTTCTCAGAAACAGTTTTATTGATGTCTTTGTTTTTATTATTATTCAATGCTAGGATGTACTAATTTCTTCATGTGTCCTGGGGAAACTGAGGTTTGGAGAAGGAAAGGAATTTGCCTAAGGTCACTCAGCTGCTGTAGAAACCCAACTCTGTTTGTTTCCAAAGCTTGTTCTCTTTTCACAGCGTACTTTCTCCATCTTTAAGCCCAGGGACTCTATGTCAGAAACTCCCTAAATGCCTAGGTATTTTTGCCCCTGAGGTAGCAGTGACTGTGATGATAGAAGTGACAGTATAAGCTCAGTCTCCTTTATAATTTGCATTCAAGCTCACACATCTGATGTCATTTTTTACATGAACCCATTTTACAGATAAATTCACAGAAGCCAGAAGCAGTTTAGTAGAACATGTTTTGTACTTTTTACCTCTCTAGGTGCAAGAATACATGTGTCAGACTTTGTGTCTTATACCTGTCCAGGAGCTTCAAACCAGGAGAGAAATGTAAGGGTCTCTGCACCGTGCCAGTTCCTAAGACATCTTGGGCTCCCTCTGCGGTCTTGCTTGGCCCTCTCCACTTGTGTTGCTGTCAGCTGCCTCTGTTGCTTCCTTATGAACCATGGTCTTTCTTTTTTAAAATTCATTTTTATTGTTAGACTTATTGGGGTGACATCTGTTAGCAAGGATTACATAGGTTTCAGGCATACAATTCTACAGTGCATTGTCACCTTGTTGTATAATAAGTTCACCACCTAATGTGACTTCTCTTTCCATCACCTTATATTTAGCTTCCCCCCTTCCTCTCCCACCCCTTCCCCTTTCTCCCCTCCCTGACCCACTCGTCCCCAAATAAACATTAAACTATCGATTGTGTCCATGGGTTATTTGTTTGTTCATTTCGTTTTTCTTTGCTTTCAGTTTTATATTCCGCATATGAGTGAAATCATGCAGTTCTTTGTTTTTCCTGTCTGGCTTATTTCACTAGCATGATGATCTCTAGGTCCATCCATTTTGTTGCAAATGGCAATATTTCATCTTTTCTTACAGCTGAGTAATATTCCATTGTGTATATTATATGTACCACAGCTTCTTTATCCAGTCATCTGTCACAGGGCACTTTGGTTGTTTCCATGTTTTGGCCACTGTGAACAGCGCTGCGATGAACATTGGGGTACATAAGTCTTTGTGGACAAAGGTTTTCAAGTTTTTCGGGTAGATCCCCAGAAAGGGGATTGCTGGGTCAAATGGTAGCTCCATTCCCAATTTTCTGAGGAACCCCCACACTGCCT